>BQNB010062677.1:0-35986 GCA_026074375.1 Tanacetum coccineum
TATCTTTTAAGAGTGAATTTTCCTTAGGGAATTTTCTTAATTGCTCTTGTGGTATTATATTGTATATTTTATTATGTATCAGGCTTGCACACTCGTTTCTTGAGGAGGTTGATGAATGACGGTATACTGCGGGGGGTTGATATTGGTCAAAACCAGAAGAATTAGAATTATAGAAATTTTGGTTCATCGTTTGACACTGAAAAGTCTCATGAGGACCCCCACAACGGGTACAACAAAGATATTGTGGAAGACTTGGTGAAGTTTGTGTAAAATTATTATCAAAGTCTTGATTGTAATATGGTTCTGGATTATAGATAAACGGAACTTGAGGTGGACAATCGTAACCATAATGAGCATTGTTTCCATAAAACTCACAAGAATACGTCTAGGGTTGTGGAGGTGGGTTAAAAATATTTAGAGAATCAATGAAAGAATTTGGATTTGAATCATTAACGAATGATTTTTCAAATTCATAAAGCACAAACTTCATCCGTATAAGTTCTTCTACACCGTTCACCAGTACATTGTCGACAATATAGACCACTAAACGGACCTCCACACTTAAAACAACCACGTCGGTTGTATGAAAGATAAATATAAAAGAAAAATATTTTTGGGACCGAAAGTCGAAGGTGTGCGGTAGCTCTCTAGAAAACGCACAAAGAAGCGGAGGAGCGGGTAAGCGCGAAGCGTTTTAAAAACCTTCTCCTTTCGGGTCGAAGTTCGTCGAATCAAACCTCCTTATACCTCTCTTATATTTTGTAATCTAAAGGTGAGCCGAAACGACAATTAACAAACGGTTATTTTTAATATTAAAAGAAAATAAAAATAGAAGTGTAAAATATTTTTGTATTTTTATATAAGAAGAAAATATTCACAATTGAAAGCGAAAACTTCACGAGGAAGGGTCTTCAAACACTAATCTTCGAACGAAACACGATAATCGCACACACCTCCCGGCAGCGGCGCCAAAAATTGATCCTTAAAAATCAATTATATATATATATAGTAATAATTGCTTAATACATATATATAATATATAGCCAAAATATCAATTAAGAGGAGAGTAAGTATTCCAAGAGGCTTTAAAGAGATTACTTTTATCCAAAGTAAAATCCAAAACCTTCACGGGTCGTTTCCCGACGAGGCGTGAATTGAGAATCGAGGTTAAGTTCGTGATCGCGTGATTGAATGATTCAATGATTTTTTGATTCTAGATTCTATTTCTACAAATAAGATGCAAAACAAGTAAAAGCAAGCCTAAAGTGAAAGCAACTAAAGTTAAATCACAAAAAACGATAATGGGATCCTAAACCCGTGCTTTAAAAACCTAAATTCTAAAATTTTAACCCTTCAAATGCAAATTAAATTTTTAAATGTCCTAAATGATAAAAGAAAATTTAAAAAAAATATATTTTTTGACTTTTATATTATTTATTATGAATTAAAAACAGTTTTAATCTAAAAAAATAATTAAAAATACTAAACTAATTTGGAAAAATCTGAAAAAATTATGAAAAGTACTTTTAACTATTACTAATATAAGAAAAATAAGAACTTGAAATAAGCTAGACGGATAAGCTGCTAAATAAGCTGAAAAGAGAATAAGCTTAAAACTGGAATTAAAGGTTAAATATTAAATCTAACAAAGTATAAACGAAAAAGACCCCAGGGCAGTTGGTGAGTGTGTGGTGTGTTGAGGCTTAGTGTGTGAAAGGGAGAGGTCACAGGTTCGACCCCTGTGGCCTCTCCTTTTTATAAAACATTTTTTTTATAAATTTAACTTTTGAAAAAGCTAACAATAGTGAAAATAAGCAACTTTTGTAAAAGAACTTTTATTAAAAATCAAAAATAAGCACAAAAATAAGCTAAATAAGGTGACAGTTTTGGTTTTCTAACTAAGACATAACTAGCTAAAATTATTTGGACTAAAGGACTCAAAAAACAAATAAGCTAAAGAAAGACCTAGACTAATACCTAATAAGCACTTAGGACAGGAATTAAGCAAACAGAATAAGCTTAAAAGCACTAAAATCCTTAAAACAGTTAACTAAAAAAGGGACTCAAAAAGGGCTTTTGACAGATTTTTAAGCTAACTTTAAGGGCAATTAAGCATGGAGAATAAGCTAAAAACTAAAAATAGATAAAGTACTATAAGCTAACAATACAAATGAGCAAAAATTAAGCAATTTAGGACACTAAATAAGCTATAAAATGATTTATGAAAATGGCAGTTAGCTTAAAAGACTTATATGACAATTTAGCTAACTGTTTGGAGTTTTAGGTCAAGAGAAGCAAAAGTAAAAACTAAATAAGCTAAAACAGGCTTATACCTAAACCTAATAAGCACACATGATCACAATTAAGCTAATAAAATGAGCTAAAAATAAGCTAAATGGACAGAATCACTTAAAAGGCTTTTAAACTTTAAATCCTAAACTGAAAATTGCTAATAAGCTCTAACCTAAGCTAAACAAGCTAAAAGTACTTTAAACCTAACCTAATAAGCAAGACTAAACACAATTTAAGCAAATCCAAATAACCATAAGCTCAGAGAAGCAAATAAGATGACAATTTAGCTAAAAAAATCACTTAACACTTAAGTTCCTAAACGTTCTAGCTTATTTTTAAAGCCATAATCTACCTTAAGGCTTAATGACCTAAATAAAAATCAAGCTTATTAGCATTAACAACAAGAAACAGCAAAGAAATAGTTATTTTGAAACACATATAAGCTATGAACAAGGCTTATGAAAATGGTTGTTTAACTCAGTATATGTTGAGTTTTTTTTTAAGCTTTTGTAAAAGCTAAAATGCAAAAGTGCAGGCCTAATTTAAGCTATGAAAAAGACTTTTAAAAAACAAAATAAGCTTAAACAGATTGAGCTAGACACCTAATGAACTTATACAAACAAATTCAGACCCTAGAACAAATTTTAACTAATCTAAAAATCAGATTGAAAAAGGGCTTTTTAAACTTAAAAACCAAAAAAAAAACTTGACAGATTTATACTAAACACTCAAATGACAAATGCAAACTGAACTTACTCTATTCCTACTGCATTTAGAAAAAAAATGAAGAGCAAACAAGACCTTAAAACAACTTTTAAGCAGAAATCAAATATAAGCAGTTTGAAAACCTTTTGATTCTAGCAAACTTGAAATCTTGATAAACAAACTTCAAAACTAAATAAAACTTACTCAAACTTCATAAGAACTCAAACTAATACTGATTTAAAGCTAATCAAATTAAGATTTCATACAAAAAGTACACAAGCAGTATTAACTACTGCTAACCCAAACACCCCTTTAAAAATCTGAAAACCATTTTAAAGCTTTAATAGACTTATAAAATGCTTTAAAAAGTAGAAACAGCTTAAGTACTAGGATAATTAAAGACATTTAAGCAAAAACTAAAGAGAAATAAGCACTATTTAATAAGCTACTAATAAAAAGCTATTTTGACTACTAATGGGCAGATTTTAAGAAAACTCAAACTAAACATATATAAGCTATAAGCTAGGTATTTTAAGCTATACTAAGGCAGAATAAACACAAATAAGCAATATTAAGCAATAATAAGCAGAGAATAAGCAGTAAAACTAAGCAAACAGTAAAATAAGCTAGAAGATAGAAAAGTGACTTACAAGAGCCTTTGCTCAAAACAAGGCTAATTCATGCTCTTTAGAGCTTTTCTACAAGCTCTAGCAGAAGCTAGTACAAACCCATAAGCTTTTCCCTTGTAAGCTTATCATCCATAAAGTAAGTTGTGGTAATTTTTGAGTGATTTTGATATGAAAGCTTAGATAAGCTTTTGAAAAAGCTTATCTAAGATACACAGGAATATAAGAGAGCTTATATGATGCTTGTTTAAATTGACTTTTAAGATAACAAATGAGCTTTTAACAAAATTGAAAGATGATTAAACTTAAAACATAATTTTAATTAAAACTTCTTAAAAGAGTACACTACTTAAAAATAAAAGTACAATAAGTTAAATAAGCTAGTAAATAAGCTGAAAATTAAAGCTACACTACCTCTAAACTAAATTACACTAGATGCCTTACTGTGTGAAAACACACACACTTATATAGCCATTTGAGCCCTTGTAGGTGTGTTTCTTGTGTGAGTGAGCTCGAAGTCTTCATCATAGATATCCATTTATCTTGTTATCCAAGTTCTATGATCTAAGCCCTTGATTTTGGTCCTTGTTCATCAACCAATAAGAAACCATAGGATTGCCAAGGTATTAGCACATTGTGGAGTGGGGTTGAAGTGGGAAAGTGATGATTTTGTTTGTGAGAGCAGGGGTCGAGGGATGAGAGTGACAGATGAATAGTGTTGTGGGTTTGGATGGAAAAATTATTTAGGGTATAGTTCATTTAATTTGTGACGGGTGTTAGGGGGTTAAGGATGAGTGGTGTAAAGGGTAAATGGATGTAGGGGCTAAATGTGTAAATCCTAAGGACTAGCAGTGTTAGTCCTTAAGGATTAACTGTGAAAGAGTTTTAAAGGGTATTAGACTAACGGGTGTTAAGGTTTAATGGGTTTGGGCTTATAATTTAGGCCGGTTAGTATTGATTGGACTTTGGCCTTTTTAAATTTATAAAGTTTATAGATAAGGGCCTAATGGGCTAGTGATATTTGCTAAAACACACATCTTTTATACCCCATAAAACACTATTAATTGGACTAAAAATGCTAAAATATAGATAATTATCTTGCAAATATGTTTGTTTGGTATTTTTATGTCTTGCAGGTAAAAATGATTGAAAAACGGAGCAAAAACAGGTATTTACGGTTTCGTCGCGATCAAGAGTGCCTAATATTCAAAATCAAGACAAAGTCATGAAAAGTTCCCAAACATGCCATTGGAAAGAGCACGAGAAAACAAGTCCAGTGGTGCCCTCGGATCTTATTGGGCCGACCCGTAACCTATTTTATGGGCCGGGCCAGCCCACTATTGCAAAAGCCCATTAAAAGCCCAAGACCAAAATTCATTTTAGAAATAAAATCTCCTATGTTAAGTTGTGATGACAGGGCACGTGCCCACCAATTAAATCAAAAATGAGGCACATGATAGAGCACTCAAATGTGGAGAGCCAATGAAATTTAAACACATGGCGAAGGGTTTATACATCTCAAAATGCAAATGCAGATTCTACTTAAAAAAATGATCCAACAGTCATGATGGCTGCGTACAAGGCAAGCCATTCTCTAGTACATGTGGCGCAATGACAATGGCTAGATCTCCTTCTACAATTGCTCGATCTGTGTGAGCTCGTTTGACAGCCAATGATTGGCCAATAACTACACCAATAATGGGATATAATTTACCTTTTTACCCCTTACCTCATATAAATGTCCATCCTGCTCCCCCTCACAAAAGGGCAGTTTTCATTCTTTCCAATGTTCAATTTTTAAATTTGCTCCAGTTTTAGTTTTAGCTTAAAGTTTTTTAGTATAGCTTAATTTCAGTTTTAGCTTAATTGTAAAATCTGTTGCATCAGCTTGTAGGTAATATTGTACTAGCTTATTGATGTTTCAATGAAGATGGATTTTGTTTAAGTGCTTATTATTTTTTTTCTTATTCGAGCTTATTGTAGCTTAAGCTTTACTTTTCTAAGCTTATTGTCTAGCTTATTCACAACTTCTTTTTGGTTTAAAGAGTTTAAATCAAATGAGCTTTTCATAAGCTTAAACGATTCACACTTTTTTAATCCTAAATAAGTTTTGAACTAACACTTTTATAATAAGCAAAGATTGAGCTTATTTCGAATGTTAAGCTCTTTGTTAGTTCTGTTAAGCTTGTTGTTAGCTTAATGGATTTCGTTCGAGCTTACAAAGGTTACATAAATTTAGATTAAAAGCATATTTGGTTGAGGTTGTGTGGAACAAGCTTGTTAGTTTGTTTCATTCCTTATTTCTTTAGCTTATTGTTTAGAATATTCGCTTAAATTTGCTTATTGTTTCTAATTTTCTTTTGCTTTTCTCTAGTTAGTTTAAAAACCTCGAGTGCTTATTTACGTAGTTAAAGAGCTTATTTTTGTAGTAGTCAGCTAATTAGGTGTGGCTTATTAATATTAGTTCATTAGCATCAAACGATAGGTAAGCTAAAACTAAAAATACAAATCGAATGTCCTTCTTTGAAGAATTCTTCTTAGGTCTGTGCTAGGGTAGTTCAATTTGGGCTACGCTTGTTAGATAAATTGGGCTATGTTTGATTTATTCTGATTGGACTTACGTTGGTTTATAGAAATTCACTATGGGTTCGTAGGCTTTGGTTTTTAAAATCTCATTATTGGGCCATGTAAATGAAAAACAGAAATGTTATGGTTATATAATGTTTTTATGTTAACAATTTTAGTATTATGTTTTGTTGCATTTTTGGTACCGGTTAACTCATGAGGCGCGGAGCTTAAGGGTATATTTAGCTAGACCGAATTTGATTATTTGCTTTAGCTAAGTAAAATGGGTGATATTCGTTTAATTGAGGGTCTCCAATTCGGTCTCATTTTATATCATTTTTAATTAATTAGTGTAGCTTTAGTATAAAATATTTTGCTTTGCTTATTTTATCTTTATGAGTAGTGAGTAGTTTTATTAATACTTGTTAAGTGATATTTGTGAATTGGGAATTAAGTGTGGACTTATAAAAGGTTTAATTGATTAATAATTTGTCGAATTATTTAGATTTGTAAGTTGATTATTCAAAGGGCAAAATCCGAAGAATAATCAAATTACACATCTAGTAATTAATATCTTTTTGAGAGATTTTTTTAACCAACGTTGTGAGATAATTTTTTTTTTCTAAGGAGATTAATTTGTTATTAAACCTTAATTCACACTTTATGAACTTTTCACGTCACTTAGCAAGCATATTTGCCATTTATATCTTTTAGATCAATTTTAGTTTAATCTTGTAGTTTTAAATCTTAGAATTAATATTAATTTATTTTTTAGCATAGAAATAGTTTAAAACCAAAACCAAAAACTTGAATGACAATCAAGCTCGATTTACCACTTGAACGTAGATTTCCATTCACCTCTCACCGAGGAAAACGATACCCATGTTGATTACTTTTTATTCTTTTCTAAGAATAATTTGTATGATACTTAGCTTGCGTATAAGTATATGTATTAAATATATATATTATATTTGTAATGATAACTTAGCTTGCGTTGAGTATATTAGTCTATATATATTTATATATATATATATATATTATATTTAAATATATATATATATATATATATATATATATATATATTATATATTTCTTGAGGGTTTGTTTGATGATACGACGTTGAAAACTGAACTAACATCAAAATGGCGCCGTTGCCGGGGAGAGGTGTAGTGATTTTTACGGGATTGTTTGTGTTCGAGCCTTGAAGATCCTTTCTTCGGAAAGTTTATTTTCGTTCTTATAAAAAAATATAAAAATCCAAAAATATTTTTCTTCTTATTTTATTTTTCCTTTTCTTTTATAAATATTAAAAAAAAAAAAATATTTTTATTAATATTATCTTTATTAATTTTTCAAAAATATTCTCCTTTATCCTCTTATTTCATTTAATTCTTATTTTCGCTTTTACCATCTTTATCCGTTGTAATTCTTAGACATGTACTTCGTTTATTCACTATATAACATTTTGGTTCTCGTGGTGTGGAGGTCCGTTTAAATGGTGGAAATTTATTCGAGCTGTAGGAGTGTTGGATGACGGAGAAATGGAGTTTTGTGCTTATTAGGATCCGGAAATGAGTTTGTCTATGACCCAAATCCTTATTCTTATAATGAAACACCGAACTTCTTCAACCAACCTCCACAGCCCCAGACATACTCTTGTGATTTTTGTGGTAACAATCATTACTACAGTTCCGATTGTACATCACGAGTCCCGCTTGTCTATGAGCCGGAACCGTGCTACAATCAAAACTTTAGTGATAATTATTATCCACAAAATTCACCGAGTTTTTATCAACAATATCTTTGTTGTGAAAACTGTGGGGGTCCTCATGAAAGTTTTCAATGTCAACCGATGAATCAAAACCACTTTGAACATAATTCTAACTATTCCGGTTTTGACCAACCCCCGCAGCATTTCATCAATCATCAAGAAGACCTTAATCAGCAAAGGATAAGTGATGTGCACGTTATATGGGATAAACTAGAAGAGTCACATAATGAAATTCTCAACATGGTGCGATCATTTTGTGAAATGGTAATTCAACGAAAGCAGGCGGCTAATGTTAGTACTTATACTTCCGAATCTTCGCGACGTTACAATTACGAGGATGACGATGATGACGAGGAGTATTCTATTCCTTTAAAATATATGCCTCAAATTTCTCCGTCTATTGCTCTCGCACCCGTGTCTTCTATTATGGAGCCCGAGGACTCTCTCATAATGGGGAATGAGGAGCTTAGCACTATTCCTGAAAAGGAATCGGACGAATTCATAAAGTCCAGTGTTAAGGATCTTATTCCAATCCCAAGAGGGTCCGAGGATACATCCGGGAGTGATAGTAAGAGCATTTTACCTTCGAGTGATGATTTCTCTCCCATTTTTGAGGAAAAATCCGTGACTTTCTCTAACCCTCTTTTCGATTCAAATGACGATTTTACTTCTAGTGATGACGAGTCACTATCCGATGAGGACGTTCCGGAAGATGTTAAAATTTACTCGAACCCTCTTTTCGAATTTGACGACGAATATATCTCTAGTGACGTAAATCCTCTATTTGATGGGATGTTAGAGGACATCGAGTGCAAGGATTATTATGATTCCAACCTTGATGAGTCGACTTTCCTAGTCACACCTCTTTCCGATTCTAATGAGGATGAGTGTCTCGCTCCAGGAGACGACATTGAGTTTCTACTTCACCATGATCCGTCTACTCCTATGATAAGCGTTGCTTCCATTCTCGAGGGGTTCACCGATGAACCGCCTCTCGAAGAGAATGATGATTTATTTGATCTGGAATCAAAAGAAAATGACTGGAAGAAGATTTTGTACGATGCTCCAATTGATGATTTGATTACCGAGGACAAAGTTTTGGACCCCGGGATTTATGAGAAGAGTTTTTCTCCGACATTTGTAAAGTTAACCTTTGAGGATCGCCATTATCTTCCCATCACATTTGTTATCCGAATATTTCTTCCTTATCTCACTTATTCAGTGGATTCTTCTTTTCTTCTCTCCTCCGGGAGTGAGGACACCATTTTTGACCCTGGCATCTACGCTTTTCATTTTTCTTCTCTTAAGCCGGTGGCATATGAAAATCCGATGGTGATTTTTCCATTCTTCTGTTTCTGCCCTAAGGACAAAGGAATTCGGGGAGAGTCAAGCTAGAGACTCGCACAAAAACAAGCGCTTCTAGGGAGGCAACCCGTGTCTTTCTTCTTTCTATTTTTCTTAATAAATAAGTGTGTGATTTTATAGCCCAAGTGTGGGGGCGTGCTTCTTTCTATGGTATGTGGTTTCGTTTTTGCAGGATTCCTTAAGATCATGAAGACCCGTGCTTGTTTTCAATCCTCCAATCATCCGGTCTTCGATCTTTTACTTATTATGAAATCCTCAATCCTGATCATGTATATTAATTGTGTTTTCCCTTTCACACTTGGAATTACTAGCATTTGCCTTTTTCGTCGATAAGTGTGGGGGTAAAACCTGACATTTTTGAACATTGAGGCCAATGTTCGATTCTAAGTGTGGGGGGATTTCTATCGAAATGTGATCTTACATGTGCCTTGCTGTGTCCCTCGCAACCCCGTTTTGGCCAAAATTTTAAATTTTTAAGTCTTAATATCTACTTTATTATTCATATTTAAAAAAAAGTGTGTAGAAAAATGTTAAAATATAAATAGTTAGAAGAATAAAAAAAATAGTTGACACGAATATAGGTTTTCCGTTGGTGAGAACGAAAAGTAAATTTTGACCCGACCGGTTTTATATCTTAGCTTTCTCCTTAACGTAAATAGATTGAATTTTTGCTAATCTTTTATACAAGGAGCTATAAAACGCAAGTCTAGCTTAAAAAGTCAAGACTTTGCAAGTTCCTATAATTGATTTTAAATATGCGAAGTTTGATTTGTTAGGCTAAGTATTCACGAGTTTCTTTATTAGAAATTTTAAATTGTGAAGAACAAGAGATGATAGAGTAGAGTATAAGTTTTGATGCTAAACATAGAATAGTTAGATTTCTTTAAGGCTCATAAAGGTTATTGTGCATTTTGCTTTCCCATCAGCATAATAAACGTTATATAATTTTGAATAAATAAATTTGCTGTGGTTTTTGGATTATTAGTTTAGATCACTTGTAGAGATTCCTTCTGGTAAATGTAAGGTACACATCGAGGTTTTGTCAGTGTTGTGGGGAAATAGATCCTGGACCATGGTCTGGCTTCCGGGCCATATGAGTGGCAGTTGTTAAAAGACCACAAGACTTGAATTTGGCTAAATAATAATAATTTGTAATAAACCGAAGCCGAAATAAGTCTTCTGTAATAGTGGTCGGGCTCGACATTACCGAATGTGACAGTCTTTGTTTAAAGGTGAGTTGTAATAATGATAATAAGAAAAACGATGGCTGATTAAAAAATTTATGCTCTTGCGGCTCACAAACCGTTGTGGCAGTCTTTAAAATTAAGGCTGGTTTGTGGCTTAATTACCTTACCCTTTTCCTTTAGTTAACGAGCTAAAATTAACCAAAAAACGGACTTTAGGAAGCCAAATATATGCTTGTTTTGCTATTGTGTTGTAGCAGGGATAACGGATAATAAGAAAAGTACGAAAAACAAGCCAAAACGACAAACCGGACTCGGAATGGAAAGACGTGAAAGAACAAAGCCAAATCAAGCCGGAAGTCAATCACGTCAAAAAAGTAACAGAAACAAGTCAATGGTCAAAGACTAGTAACCCAAGTCAACCGTGGCCAAGTCAAGAAAATATAAGTTTAGGATGGAAATTGTCAATCCCTAAACTTATATATAAAGAAGAAAATAGGAAAAAATGAAGACAATGGGTGCATTCTGGTCTATTTTTGCAAAGATACCACTCCTAGGATCTTGTTCTGCCAAGTCCAAGGAGTTGTATCCACCAAGGACGAATTGTGCAAAGTGTTATATTAAACTATTGGGGACTTGTTTGCCAAGTCACAAAAAGTTATTAACCACTAAGGACGAAATGTGTAATGAAATAGATATAACCATGAGTGGCCAAACATGTTAAATACCATACGACACCTGTTATAACTTAAAACTAATTTTCCCGCCTAGTTTTCCCCCCAAACACACTCACGGGTGTGTATACCCGTTTTTACCCCGTAGACCTTCACCACCACCATGGATACTCACCTCCCCCCTCCTCCACTATCTTTCCCAGCTGTGAGATTGCCAAGTTGGCAATCCCACACCTCCCAAGACCTATTTCGACGGCCAAGATGGATTTTTGATGAAATTGGAGGGCTAAGATGTGTTTGCTTTCCCCCTCTCACACAACTAACACAAGAACTCACTATAAAAGAGATGAAGACAGAAGATTAGAGAGTAGTTAGCTTTTAGTTTTTAAATTTTCTTTGTAATTTTCTAAATTCGTGTATTGTTCATGCAATTAAGTCTCAAAACCTTTTCAATTTCAGTTTAATGTGTTGTTACTACCTTTGTACTCTTCTTTAGTTATTAATGAAGTAAGTTCAATCGTGTTTATGTTTTAAATTTCAAGTTATAAGCCATTTTTTAGCAATAAGCTCTCAATAAGCTTTTTATGTTATTCTTGTTAATAAGTCAATTCAGCTGGAAATTGTAACAGTTTTTAACTTACTCATTAAATCCCATTTACATCAACCCCAATGTTCATTTGAGCACATGAAAATTTCATTTTGGAAGTCAAGGATGGTAATAAGCTCCAAGGCTTATTGAGCTTTTAAGATCATGGTTTTGAGGCGTAGGGAGCCATTTGGACAGGGTTTTAGGCATCTCATCAGAAAGAGTGGTCTTGGTTTGAGATACAAAAAAAATCCAAGGTTTCATTTATAAAATTCTCACTTAGTTTAATTTTTAGCTGAACCTGAGCTTATTTGCTTTCAAGCTCTTTGTAACAACATTAGTTTAGTTGTTAATTAGCTGTTTTAAGTTTTCATTGCATAATTTGGTGTTATATTAGTTTATCTTACAAAACTGTCAATATTAGTCTAATAAGCTAGGTGAGAAAGTAGCTTATTTCAATTAATAAGCCAAAGTTTTTATGGCTTATATAGTTTAGTTAGATTATTTTAAGTAGAAGTGGATAAAAAGTTTTAGTTTAAAAATAGATTTTAAAATCACTTTAGTTGGGCAGTTTTAAGTAAAGGGGTGTTTGGGATAACCTTAAAACGGGTCAAAAAGGGTGTTTGCATGGGTTAAGGTATTTGGGTTAACCTTAGCTTAAGTTTTTAAGAAATTTTAAGCTGTTTTTAGAAAGTTTTTAGTTTTAAAATAGTTTTCTAAAGTTTTTAAAACTATGTTCATCACTGTGAGTTTTTTTAAGATCCCACAAGTGCTTATTTGGTTAAGCACTTGTAGGTTTGAGTTTAAGCACAAAAAGAGTGCGTTTTTAGTGTTCGAAAAAGGCTGTCAAGAGCCCTTTGTTCCTTTGACTTTATAAGTCAAAAATCACCAAGTGTCTTTTGTCATAGTTTGTAAAAATCCAAACACTTTTTTTTTCACTTTCAAAAATAAGCAAGTAAAATTGATTTTTAAAAGCTGAAAATTGGTGCACAAGCCCCTTGGCTATAACACTCAATCTGTTTGAGCTTATTTGTGCTTAGTAAGCTTATTTGTGTGCTTAATTTTAAGCCCAAACATGCCCTTTGGCTGTTTTGAGCCCCTTAGGCTGAGGGACTGCTTATTTTTTGATTTTAGCTCATTGAGCTTATTCCATAAGGTCGAATTGTTTCCTAACAGCTTATTTAGATTAGATAATTAGTTATTAAGCTTATTTTGCCTTTTTCTAGCTTATTTGTCTAAGTCTTGAGCATTTTAGCCTTTTAAGCTCATTTTAAGCTTTTCTGACATAATAAGCTTCCCACAGCTTATTTAGTATAGCTTTTCCTTTTCTTTTTAGCTCATTTAGGTTAGTTTAGATCCCTTAGCTTATTTTAGTTCTTGTCCTAGCTTAATTCGACCTCAAGTCCAAAAGGACTTAGCATTTTCTAGCTTTAAGCCCATTTAAGCCACTTCTGTCAACTTTAAGCTGATTTTTCACCTTATTTAGGCCTTTTCAGAAAAAGCTCTAGTTGACAAAGTTGTTAAGCCCCACGAGCTTAACAACTTTGCTTCTTTGCGTAAAAAAAAAAAAAAAAAAGGGGAAGACACTTGGCCCGGGTGAGCAAGACCCGAACCCGGGACCAAGCGATACATCCCCCCCCCTTTTTACCAACACACTCTACCACTGCGCCCTTGGGTCTTTTTCGTTAAAGACTCAAGGGACTTGCTACTTATACACATTTTGGCTTTTAAGCCTAATAAGCTGTACACAGCTTATTCGTGCTTATTCCTTAAGCAACCTTGTGTTTTTTCATTTTTCGTAGGAACTTTATAGAGTAAAGTATTTTTTGTAAATTTTTCAGAATTGTTTCTAATCATTTAATATTTTTTATAATTTAATTTAGTTAAAAGTTTAATTAATTCATAAAAAATACAAAAATTATCAAAAAAATTCCATATGCTCTTTTCTTGTTTTTAATCTTTAATAAGCTTTGTTATATCATGTATAAGCTACATGTAAAAACTCTTGAGCCCTAAATCCCTCGTTGGCATTTCTTAAACCAAACCAAGCCCTAAAAAACCCTAAAACCCATTTTCGTGTACAAAATAAACTAAAAGCCATAAGCTGTTTTATTAAGCTAATTCTATAAGCTCACATACCATTTTTAAAAATTTATTATCAAACCCTAAAAGCCTAAACACATTGGGTTGAATTTTATAAACCAAACGACCCATTTTGTGATTCTTAAGCTCATAAGCTCTTTTGATAAGTTTTAAGCTAGTAAAAGCTTCTTATCTTAGCTTATTCTAATGAGTTATAACCTGCAAATATCATTTGGAATCCTAAAATAAGCTTGCATAGCTTTTAGGACTTGTTTTGCAAATATTTCCATGCATAGGGGTATATATCGCAACTTTCTGGAATTTATAACTAAAGGGGCTGAAAATGTCATTATTCTAAAGTTTATAATATAACCCCCCCCCCCCCCCCCCCCCCCCCCCCCCCCCCCCCCCCCTTATAAGGACCCTATTTTGCCAAGTTTTCAAAAGTTAAAGTTTAAATTTATATATACATTTATTTATATAGGACTAAAGTTGTAAAAGTTTATAAACCAAGGGTATATATTACCAATTTTGCAAACTTAAAAATATAAAATATAATATTTTTATATAAATTATAAAAATATATATTAATATTATAAAACTCGATTTTATTAAAACTCGACACATTTATCGTTATTAATTATAAATCGACGCATTATTTCGTTATATATTTAACGTAATTTATCATCAACTAACTTTTGAAGAATCTTAAAATCTTATCGTATCACGTTACTAGGGAGTTTCATATGAAGGGTTTCTTTGAGTTTTTTGTTTTTGAGAGGTTTGCTGGGTTTACGATTTAAAGTGCCTGGCTCCTCAATCTGATACTACATTGGCTCGGGATTTTGATAGCCCGTAACAGCGATACAATTTTCCATAATGTAATATATCAAAGTGTACCGTTAAACTTTATGAAGTTTTGAAACATAAACTATCACACTAAGACTTGACATATCACCCTAGGTTGCATGACGAAGCAGTTACTTTCACTTGATATACTTTTGCCATCAATCAGATTTCCCTGTACTGTTAATGTGAGTTCATAGCCTCATTTTTAAAACCTTTATTTCATAAACCCGTGATGGAGTGATACTTGCTATAATACATGAATACAAGTGTTTTTAAATGTATGCTTATTTGTTATATTATTGCTTCTCGTTTTGTCTAAGTCCCTTTATAGCCAAAAGAACCCCACCATCATTAGACATTAATCACTTGCGAGAGTGAGTGAACGTGAATATTGTGAATAATTACTGGATTGACGAATCCCGTTTGTGTTACCGGGCTAGGTAACAAACGCACTATATTTGAAACTTATAGGTATATGGCAATAACCTACACGGGGGGCCATTATCTTTATATATATCATTATTGATATATACACTAGTCAGTTTGAATGCCATGAGCTTAGACGCAATAATACTCTTTTCCATAATAAGTGTACTCATCTGCAAGTTATTACACATATGGGTGTATAAAAACGAGACATCTTATGATGACTTGTATTTACCTATTTTATTCATAAACCTATTGCAATTTCACTCAACATTGTGTTGACTTTTTAGCATGTTTATCTCAGGTAACTGAAATCTAATGGCTCGGAGTGACACGAAACTTGATGTTTGGCTAAACTGTTATCATTCAAACTTATGTTTTCAGGAGATTTTGGGACCTTGTTTTGTAAAAAACTCTGAGATGAAATAATAAAGATAACTTATCTTTTAAAAATGTCTCTTTTGAGTCGTTTTCTATGATTATGACTGTTGTACTATGAAATAATACCCAGATTAGCTTCCGCTGCTATATGTAAAAAATGGGGTGTATAGATTGTATCAAGAGCCTCGGTTTTTTTGAGAACATGGTTGAAACCTTAATTATAACTACTTTTCTTATCAAAGTCCTATGTGCCACTACATCTCCCGAATAGTATGTAAAGATACATAACTACTATACTATTATCTTTTTTTTGTAACAAGATTTCTATTTAGCTTATTAATAAAAATGGTTTGAAAGTGTTGGATCTCATTTTAGTTTAATGTTTATGCTTACTTCTTTTATTTCTTTTCGAAACTTCTTATAGCTTATTTTGATCATTGAGCTTATTTCGAAATTTAAACAAGGAGCAACGAGTGTTGTTTGACTCAGCTTATTTTATAAGCTTTTGACTCGTTGTTTTCGAATAGCTCATATTTTTTAGCATTTCTTCCTTTTGTTCTTTTAGCTCGATTCAGACAACAAGAAAAGTACATTGAGCTTATGTGCTCGGCTTATTCTTTTAAGCCTAGTTACTTTTAGGTCCGAGAGCTTATTTGCGTTCAGTTTAGCTTATTTTTCAAAAGTTCTAAAATAGTTTTAAATAAGTTGAGTTTTCGTTCATGTTTTGCTCTTTTTTTCTCCATTAGCTTATTTGTTTTCAAAAGTAGAAAGGATAGCTTAAATCTCTCGCTTTTTCGGTTCTTCTTATTCTTCTCTTGCTCGATTCGATTTGTAAAAAGGTGGCCATGAGTATTTAGCTATTCGGCTTATTTCGATAAGCCTCGGACCATCTTAGTAATCGAGAGCTTATTGGTTAGATGTTGCTCATTTCCTTTTGTTGATTTCGATATAGTTATATAACTCGAAGTTTGTTTTGATTTGTGTTCACTCGTTTAGTTTTTTTTCATAAGCTTATTCGGTTTCATTTTTTTTTCTAAGCTTATCTATTTTGCTTATTAGTTGGATAGTTATCTTATTGTTCTTTCCTTCTACTCTTTTCAAAAGTGTCTAAACAGTTTAAAAAATGTTTAAAGTTCAAAAAAATCTGTTTTAGTTCATTTCGTTTCGAGTCATAGTATTAGTGAGTTAAATTGTGCTTGGCCCACTCATTTTACCAAAACAAAAGTGAAAAATTTGAAACATTTTAATATTCATCGTTATAAAACTGTATTGTTTATAGGACTTCTGTGTCTTCTTGGGTTTGGTGATTCCGGTCCAACTATTGAGGTGTAAGCTTAGGATCTCAGTAAACTAACTTAATATTTTAAGTTTAAAACTTTAAGCTCCTAAACTTATTTATTTTGATAGATTATTAGATCGGGTGGTTTTATATCCATTTGCGGTTCTTCGACTCGGTTCTATTTCCTTTCTCTTTTCAATTTATTAGTTTAGATTTATTTAGTTTAATATGTCTTTATTTGCTTGTTTAATGATTATTATGCTTAATGAGTAGTTTCTTATATGCTTGTTTAGTGTTAAATTGTTTAGTGAATTAAGTGTGATTATAAAGTGAAAAATATTGATTAGTGATTTTTATATTACTTAGATTATTGTTTTGGTTATTCGAGCGGGCAAAATCCGTAAGAATAATTAGGCATTAATTTAGTAATCGATATCTTAATAAAAGTTGTTTTCAATATAAACATTACGTTTGTGAGAAAGATAAGTTGGTTAGAAAGATATTGGTTCGGTCATTAGGACTATATTAATTAAATCACACTTTAAGGATCTAAAAATAATCCTTAGCAAAGCATATCCTTTCTGTATTATAGTTAAATATCTCTTCGTTCGTTGTTTTGCCATTATTTGTTAATTAAGTTTTAATTTGTTTAGTTATTATTTTATCTTTAGTTTATATTTTCAAAATCAAAATTTTAAGAGACAATCAGCTTTTAACTTAATTATCATTAACGTGGTTTTCAATTCATATCTGTCGGGACACGACACCGGGGATAAAACTTTTTATTTCCTAAAGTAAATTTTCATATCTAACGAGATACTCCTATACTATTACTATTTGATATTTTAGGATATATTTTATATATACTATTATATTTAAATCAGTTTTTGGCGCCGCTGCCGGGGAGAGGTGTACGATCTACACGTGGTGTTTGAAGTTAGTGCATTGAAGATCCTTTCTTCGGAAAGTTTATTTTCGTACTTATTAAAAATATAAAAATCCAAAAATATTTTTCTTCTTATTTTATTTTTATTTTTATTTTTATTTTTCCTTTTCTTTTTATAAATATTAAAAAAAAATACCAAAAATATTTTTATTTTTTATTAATATTGATCTTTTAAAAAAAATTAATAATAGTCTCTTTTATCCTCTTATATCGTTTAATTCTTCTTTATCTTCTTATCCGTTTAATTCTTCGACATGTCTTCGTATAACCATTTTGGTTGCTCGTGGTGTGGAGGTTCGTTTAATGGTGGAAATTGTCCAAGTTGTAGCATTGTAGGAGCCGGAAACGAGTTTGTCCATGACCCTAATCATTTTCCTTACGATAATACACCCGACTTTTATGATCAACCTCCACAGCCCCAGTACGAGACATACTCGTGCGAGTTATGTGGAAACGATCATCACTACGGTTTTGATTGTCTACCACGATTCCCCCATGTCTATGAGCCGAAACCGTACTACAATCAAAACTATAGTGATAATCTTTACCCATAAAATTCACAGAGTTACCTACAACAATATCTTTGTTGTGAAAACTGTGGGGGTCCTCATGAGACTTTTCAGTGTCAACCGATGAATCAAAATTACTATGAACCTAACCCTTGCTATAATTCTAATTCTTCCAGTTTTGACCAATTCCAACCCTCGCAGTATTTCGTCGTTCATCAACCCCCTCAAGAAATGAGTACGGAAATGTTTGCATGATAGAGAAAAAATCTAATGAGAAGTATTCAAGCCTTTTAAAGGTATGTTATGTTCAAAATACCTTAAAGAAGAGTATGGCTTTATTGCTAGCTGAGGAGAGAATTTCTTATATTAAGCAAGCTGTGAATGAAGTGCAAATAAACTAGAAAAAAAATATAAAAGAACAAGAATTGCTACTCTAATATTAATGATTTGCAAATTCTTATTGAATTCAACTAAAACAAGAAGAGCAGGCATCTAAAGTTAGTTCTCAATATTGGAAGCCTCCTATTTTCTATGATGACGATGACGAGGAAAATTCTATTCCTTTAAGAGATATTATTTCTGAACTTCCTCTGTCAGTTGCAATCACACCCGACTTACCGATTACGGACTCTCTCATAATGGAGGATGAGCATCTTAGCACTATTCCTGAAAAGGAATCAGACGAATTCATAAAGTCTAGTGTTGAGGACCTTGTTTCAATCCATGTGATCCGAGGTTACATCCGAGGAGTGATAGTGTAGTGATTTACTTGTGTGATGATTTCTCTCCCATTAACGTTTATGAGGAAAAATCCGTGACTTTCTCTAACCCTCTCTTCGATTCAAATGATGATTTTACCTCTAGTGATGACGAGTCACTATCCGATGAGGACGTTCCGGAAGAAAATGTTAAAATTTACTCGAACCCTCTTTTCGAATTCGATGACGAATACATGTCTAGTGCCGTAAATCCTCTTTTTGAAGAGGTGTTAGAGAACATCAAGAGTAAGGACTCTTATGTTTCTAACCTTGATGAGCCGGCTTTACTAGTCACGCCTCTCTCCGCTTTTAATGAGGATGAATGTTTCGACCCAGGTGGCGACGTTGATGAGATTGAGTTTCTACTTCACCATGATCCGTCTACTCCTAAGATAAGCGTTGCTTCCATTCTCGAGGGGTTCACCGATGAACCGCCTCTCGAAGAGAATGATGATTTATTTGATTTGGAATCTAAAGAGAATGAATGGAAAAAGATTTTATACGATTCTCCAATTAATGATTTGATGACCGAGGACAAAGTTTTCGACCCCGGGATTTGGGAGATAGAATTTTCTTCAACATATGTGAAATTACCCTTTGAGGATCGCCATTATCTTTCCCTCACATATGTTATCCGAATTTTTCTTCCTTATTTCACCTATCCGGTGGAATCTCCTTTTCTTCTCTCCTCCGGGAGTGAAGACACCATTTTTGACCCCGGCATTCCCGTTTTTAGTCTTGAGCCGGTGGTATCTCATCGGAGTGGAACTTTCATGTGCTTCAATGTTTATCTAAACATCTTGAATGAAAGTCCGATTGAGATTTGCTCTTCCACATGTTTCGTCTCTAATATATCGATGATATGGGGAGAGTCAAGCTAGAGATTCGCACAAAAACAAGCGCTTATTGGAGGGCAACCGTGTCTTTTCTTCTTTCTATTTTCTTAATGAATAAGTGTGTGATTATATAGCCTAGTGTGGGGGCGTGCTTCTTTCTTTGGTTTGTGGTGCCGTTTTTGCTTGCAGGATTCCTTAAGATCAAGAAGACCCGTGCTTGTTTTCAATCCTCCAATCACCCGGTCTTCGATCTTTTGCTTATTTTGGAATCCTTAATCCTGATCATATATATATATTTTGTTTCCCCTTTCACACTTGGAAATTTACATAAGCATTTCCTTGTTTCTTTTCCTATGTGTGGGGGTAAAACCTAAAATTTTGAACCTTGAGGCAAATGTTCGGTTCTAAGTGTGGGGGAGATTTCTATCGAAATGTGATCTTACCTGTGCCTATATGTGTTCCCTCGCAACCTCGTTTTGACAAAAAATTTAAATTTTTTATTGTTTTATCATGATATATATATAAAAATATATAAATAAATAAAAAAAAAATAATAAAAAAAAGAAGAAAAAATGATGAAAATATAAAAATATATAAATAAGTAGGCCCTTAGAACTAAGGATATTTTTGAATTGGCCGAGTTTTACACTCTAGCTTTCACATTAGCTTTCGAGACTTAGCATTTGCTTAACTTTAAAATTTTGCAAAGAACGAAAAATGATAGAGTTAAATATAAGTTAGATGCTAAGCGTGGAGTAGTTGGATCTCTTTAGAGCTCATAGAGGTTAATTGGGGCTTTTTTGCTCCACGCTTAATAAAAGTTATATATTGTTAAATAAATAAAAGTTTCTTTGGTTTTTGCGATTCTTAGTTTAGATCCCTTCGTAGATATTCTTTCTTGTGGAAGTAAGGTACACATCGAGGTTTTGTCAGTGTTGTGGGAAATAGACTCCTGGACCATGGTCGGCTCGCATACCGATGTGGCAGTTTAGTTTTGAAACATAAATCATCACACTAGGGACTTTGGACATATCACCCCATAGGTTGCATGAATGATGAAGCAGTTCTTTCACTTGATATACTTTTGCCATCAATCAGATTTTCCTGTATCTGTTAAGGTAAGTTCATAGCCTCACTTTTAAATCTTTTAATTCATAAACCCGTGAGGGGGATACATGCTATAACCATAAATACAAGTGTTTCTAAATGTATGCTATCCTGATATATTATTGCATTTGTTGTCTAAGTCCCTTTATGCCAAAAGACCCCACCATCATGGACCATTAATCACTTGCGAGTGAACGCGAATATTGTGAATAGATCTATTGGGATTGACGAATCCCGTTTGTGTTAACCAGATAGGTAACCAAACGCACTATATTTGAAACTCATAGGTATATGGCAATTACCTACACGGGGGCCATTATCTTTATATATATCATTATTGATATAAATAGTCAGTTTGAATGCCATGGGCTTAGACGCTAATAATTCTGTTTTCCATAATGATGTACTCTCTGTAATTATTACACTTATGGGTGTATAACAACGTAACCTACTCTTATGATAACTTGTATTTACACTATTTATTATAAACCTATTAATTTCACTCAACCATTGTGTTGATCTTTTAGCATGTTTATCTCAGGTAACTGAACATCTAATGGCACGGAGTGGCACAGACTTGAAGATGGCTAAACTGTTATCATTCAAACTTTATGTTTTCATGTAGATTTTGGGACCTCTGTTTGTAAAAACTCTGATGAAATAATGAATGATAACTAATCTTTTATTAAATGTCTCTTTTGAGGAGTCGTTTTCTATGATTATGACTGTTGTACTATGAAATAATACCCCAGATTAGCTTCCGCTGCTATTTGTCAAAAATGGGGGTGTTATAGATTGGTATCAAGAGCCACGGTTATAGAGAACAAGGTTGAAACCTTAACTATAACTACTTTTATCATCAAAGTCCTCTATGCCACTACATCTCTCGAATAGTATGTAAAGATACATATCTACTATACTATTATATAAATAACTTATGTTATTTACCACTGGGTTGCTAACAGAGTGATGTCTTCTTCCAACCATCTTACTTTCGAGATTGAGGATGCTTTTTCCTCCAACTTTCCGGACTTTATCCCGGCTTCTCTGGACTATGTCCCAGCTTCACCAGGAAAAACTTATTTTAGCTCTTCAAATAACTCATTTGGTGTAGTTCCAATAGCTTCACCAACTCTTTCACTTTTTCATGATGACCCCTTCATGAAGGTCATGCATGCATATTATGCTAAAGAATCACCTATTCCACCACCAACTATTGTGCCTCCATCTCCAATGTTTAATCCTTAAGAAACAAGGCCATAACCAATCATTCTCCTCTACTTCTGCCCTACCTCAAGAATTTGAGATGGGAGAAAGCTCTCGTAAGACAAGTCTGGAACGTCACGAGGAGAAAATTGAGGAAATTTTGAATCACCTGGATGAACTCTCTCTTGACCGCATTGAACACATAGAAGACAAAGTAGAAGGTCTTGGAAAAGGCTGGGTGATCATACAATAAGATTTTGACAATCTAGAAGCTGAACTCCACCAAGCTCGTGCTCAAATTACTAAACTTCAAAAGAAGCAAATGGGAAATAATCACAAGATTTCTCTGGCCCGCTTCAGGATTACTGATCTAGAACAAATCATCAAAGAAATCCAAGTCCGTCACCAAGCAGACAAGGAGAGTCTTCTGAATGCAATCTATGAACTCAGGAACAATCAGGAAGGACCATCGGACTATTAGATTAGATCCTAGTTATAGCTTATGTTAGAACCTAGCCACGGGATGTGTGGTATAAATAAAAACACTTGTCAAATCTTGACTATGTACAGTACAAAGGCAAGTTGTTCATGATATAATACAATGGCAATCCCGTTATACCTTGTTGTTTCATAATACCGATATATCCATCCTAAAACAACTTCTCTTATATCATCATCTCCGTCTCCATTATTATACCATGATTTCTAAATAAATCATAGATACTTATTTGATATGAATTATCTTTGATTTTGATATCACTATTATGATAATGTAAGGAAAGAATTGTGATATCATTCTTATTACGTGTTGTCTTATGTTGATAGAATGCCTCCCAAAATGACATCAACATCTGAAGCACCAGCCATGACTCAAGCTGCCATCAGGAAACTAGTTGCTGACAGTGTTTTCGCAGCTCTGGAAGCACAAGCCACTAACATGGAAAATACTTATAATACTACCAGACCAAAATAAGCTCATGTAGTAAGACATTGTAGCTACAAAGAGTTCATGAGCTGCCAACCTATCAACTTCAAAGGTACAGAAGGAGTTGTTGGACTTATCCGTTGGTTTGAGCGAACTGAATCAGTGTTTTTCCGTAGCAACTGTACCGAAGACTGCAAGGTGAAGTTCTACTGTACTTTAACTGAAAAGCCATATCCGGTGAAATTCTTTTGCCCACCGATTGGGATAGAAAGAAGCTTCAAGATATTTGGGTTGTATCAATAAGCTTTTGATAAAGAAATACCATCCCCGAACTGAGGTCCAGAAGATGGAAGACGAATTTTACCATCTGACTGTGAAGGGGAATGATCTCAAGACATATGTGAGAAAATTCCAGGAATTGGCAACCTTGTGTCTCACTATGGTGCCAGATTCTAAGAAAATGATGGAAGTTTTCATCGGGGGGATTGCCTCGAAGTATTGAAGGGAATGTTACCGCCTCTAAACCTCAAACTCTAGAGGAAGCCATTAACATAGCCCAGAGGCTAATGGATCAGGTAACAAAGCACACTCCAGTGCAAGTATCAAGTGATCACAAACGAAAGTTTGACGACAGAAGAACTTTCAACAACAACAACTACCGTAACACCAACACCAACAACCGCTACAATAATCACCAACCACAACAGAACAGAAGACAGGAAACCTTCAGGTCTTATGTTGTCACTCCAACTGAAAACAATGGGTATATTGGAAACCGTCCCTTGTGTAAGAAATGCACTCTGCATCACACAGGACCTTGCACTGTTAAGTGTAATACTTGCAACAAGGTGGGCCATCTGACCAAGAACTGCAGAAACAAAGGGCCAGCCACTGGAAGTAATCTGCTACCAGTGACAGTTACTTGTCATGCCTGTGGAGAGAAAGGGCATTATGCAAATCAGTGCCGAAAGACCACCAACAACAATGCCCAGGGAAGAGCCTACATGCTGAGGGATAGGAATGCTCACCAAGACCCGAACGTAGAAAAAAAAAAAAAACAAAAAAGGTCACAGATATGTTCCTTCTAAACCAACATCTAGCTAGAGTATTATTTGATTCTAGAGCCGATAAAAGCTTCGTATCCATATCTCTTGCCTCTATGCTAAATATTCCACCCATTACAATAGATACCTTTTACAATATCGAAATGGCTGACGGAAACCTAGTAAGCACAAACACTGTTATTCAGGGTGCAACTCTGACTTTGTTAAATCAACCTTTCGAAATTGATCTTATGTCGATCAAACTCGGTAGTTTCGATGTCGTCATTGGTATGGATTGGCTATCCAAGTATCATGCTAGAATTATTTGTGACGAGAAAGTCATCCACATCCCAATCAACGGTGAAACTTTGATCATTCGAGGTGACCAAAGTAAAACCTGACTAAATCTTATATCCTGTATGAAAATCGAAAGATATATATCCCAAGGTTGTCAAGTTTTTGTAATCCAAGTAATGGAAAAGAAGTCAGATGAGAAAAGACTAGAAGATATCCTAGTAGTCAGAGAATTTCCAGAAGTTTTTCCTGAAGATCTACCTGGCCTTCCTCCCGTTCGCTAAGTAGAATTCCAAATCGATCTAATTCTAGGAGCGGCACCTGTAGCCCAAGCACTTTATAGATTAGCTCCTTCAAAAATGCAAGAACTATCTAACCAATTTCAAGAGTTAGCAAACTGAGGTTTTATCCGACCAAGTACTTCACCCTGGGGAGCTCCTGTCTTATTTGTCAAAAAGAAAGACGGATCTTTCAGAATGTGTATCGATTACCAGGAGTTGAATAAACTTACCATAAAGAATCGTTACCCATAACCCAGGATTGATGACTTATTTGACCAACTTCAAGGTTCGAGTGTCTACTCGAAGATTGACTTAAGATTAGGCTATCATCAACTGAGAGTCAGGGATGAAGATATTCCTAAGACTGCTTTCAGAACAAGATACGGACACTATGAATTTCAAGTGATGCCATTTGGTTTAACTAACGCACCTGCTGTATTCATGGATCTTATGAATCGTATGTGTAAACCATACTTGGATAAATTTGTGATAGTGTTCATCGATGATATTCTTATCTACTATCGTAACAAGGAAGAGCACGCAAATTATCTGGGAATAATCCTAGAATTACTCAAGAAAGAGAAGTTGTATGCCAAGTTTTCCAAGTGTGATTTCTGGATTCATATCGAGCAATTTCTTGGACACTTAATTGATAATCAAGGACTTCGTGTTGACCCCGCCAAGATTGAAGCAGTTAAGAATTAGACATCTCCTACTACACCCACAGAAATACGTCAATTCTTAGGACTCGCTTGTTATTATCGGAGATTTATCAAAGATTGCAAAGTCTTTGACTGAATTAACCTAGAAAAACAAGAAGTATATCTGGGGCGAAGACCAAGAGTCGGCTTTTCAACTACTTAAACAGAAGCTATGTGAAGCTCCAATCTTAGCATTACCAGAAGGAAATGACAATTTTGTTGTTTACTGTGATGCATCCCATCAAGGTCTGGGAGCGGTGTTAATGCAAAGAGAGAAGGTTATTGCATATGCATCCCGACAACTTAAGCCTAATGAAGAAAACTATACCACTCATGATCTCGAATTAGGAGCAGTAGTGTTCGCTCTTAAAATTTGGAGACACTATCTGTATGGCACCAAATGTACTATGTTTACTGATCATAAAAGTCTTCAGCATATCCTTGATCAAAAAGAGTTAAACATGAGACAACGCCGTTGGCTAGAATTGCTTGCAGATTACAATTGTGAAATTTGCTACCATCCTAGAAAGGCAAATGTCGTAGCAGATGCCTTAATCCGGAAGGAACAAATCAAACCACTCCAAGTTAGATCATTAGTTATGAACATTCATCCAAAATTACCATCACAAATTCTCAAAGCTCAAACTGAAGCTCTCAAAGAAGAAAACATTAAGGCTAAAAACTTATGAGGAATGAACAAATCATTTGAAATACGTCCTGATGGAACCCAATGTATCAAGAATTGAAGTTGGTTACCACTCTTTGGTAATCTTAGAGACTTGATCATGCATGAGTCCCATAAATCGAAGTATTCCATTCACCCAGGTCCTGGCAAGATGTATCAGGATCTAAAGAAACTTTATTGGTGGCCTAATATGAAGGCAATCATCGCTGAGTATGTTGGCAAATGTTTAACATGCTCTAGAGTTAAAGCAGAATGTCAGAAGCCATCTAGCTTACTGGTACAACCAGAGATTCCTATGTGGAAGTAGGAGAGAATAACAATAGATTTCATCACAAAACTACCCAAAACCTCAAACGGTCATGACACAATCTGGGTCATTGTCACAATCTGGGTCATTGTCGATCGTCTTACCAAATCAGCACATTTCATCCCTACCAGAGCAACGGATAGTATGGAAACCCTTACAAGATTATACATCAAAGAAATAGTCTCTCGGCATGGAGTGCCAATATCTATTATCTCGGATCGTGACAGTCATTTCACATCCAGATTCTGTCAATCATAACAAAAGGCTTTGGGTACTCAATTAGATATGAGTATGACATATCATCCTAAAACCGATGGACAAAGTGAAAGAACCATCCAAACACGTGAAGACATGCTTCGAGCCTATGTTATAGATTTTGGAAAAGGATGGGAAAACACTTACCATTAGTAGAATTTTCTTACAATAACAGTTACCATGCCAGTATTAAGGCAACACCATTTGAGGCACTTTATGGTCGAAAGTGCAGATCACCTGTTTGCTGGGCCGAAGTTGGAGATGTTCAACTTACAAGACCAGAAATAATCCATGAAACCACTGAAAAGATAGTGCAAATTCGACAGCTTGCAAGCTGTAAGAGTTCGGCAATGAAGTTACGCAATGATAAGGGGAAAACCTTTAGATTTAAGTTGGGAGATCGTGTTATGTTATAAAAAGTATCCCTCGTAAAGATGTCATCCGATTCGAAAAACGAGGAAAGATTAATCCTCCTTGGTACATTAGACCTTTCAAAATCTTGATCGGATTGGCCCAGGGATATAACTTGAGCTTCCTGAGAGCCTCAGTAATGTCTACAGTTGTAATTTCACGTTTTCTTAATCTAAAGAAATGCTTATCTGACGAAATCCATTGTAATTCCAATGAAAGAGCTTGGACTCGATGACAAACTCAACTTTGTGAAGAACCCAGTGGAGATCATGGAAGAGAAGTCAAGCAACTAAAAACATGTCGTATTCCTATAGTTCAAAGGAAGATGGAATCTCTAAAAAAGGACCAAAAATTTACGTGGGAACGCGAAGGTCAAATCATGTCAAGTATCCACATTGTTTTCAAATATCACTCGGCATCAAACTAATTCTCGAGACGATATTTCTATTTAAGGAAGGGAGACTTTTAACAACCCGTAATTTTCATAATGTAATTATCCTTCTATTAAAATTAGATGCACTGTTATATCTTCTATTATATATATTACCACCTTTTTCAGGGATATTTTTTTCTTTATCTCATTATGCATACGTAACTTGCCATCTCTAAAGTAACGAGCTCAGGCAACCTCTACCAATGCCATCTATATCTATGTTTATATCATGTAAACATCCTAATGTGTCAAGCCTATATCTTAATATTTACCAAGTATATTATCCATTTAACGTACCATTTACAACGTTATATCAAAACATACTTTATTCATTAAACATTTCTATCAAAAAAAAAAAAAAAAAAAAATACAACCCTATTGTATGTAATATATAACAATATAAATGAATGTGCAAAACCTGTAAGCATGTTGTTACAAGTGTACAATGCACCACATTTGAATATCTTTTCCCTCCTAAATCAAGTTACAACTTTCTAAAGTCCAATGTACAAGTCAATAATGCAAGAAAACTAAACTAGGTCATTTTACCTCTTAAATCACTTTAGTTTCTTACTACCACTTTAACACAAGGTACAAGCACTTAATGCATGACTTCTAAACCCTAAACCTAAACCCTAAGTCATCTTAAAACCCTAATCTAAAACTCTAAACCCTAAACGAAACCCTAAAACCCTAATTTCACCAAGCACCTCCATCACCACTTTGGCCACCAAGTTTGACCTTGTCACCCTTGTCCAACCGAACCCTCATACACCTTCACCACCTTGCATAACTAATACCATAGCTTCTTGTTTCACACTTTAGCTTCCTTAGTATCTACTTCAGCCTTGATCCCTACACCAGTATCTTGGCTCCAAGGGTTTTGTTGTTGGTCGGGTTACCCCCATCCGAGGTATCTACATAGCACCTCTTACACTGTTGAGGTTTAAAACTTGGGTACTAAGGGTTTTCGAACCTTATATATAGCCGAAACACACACTCTTTCAAATCACACCTCAAAAACTCATCACCACTCAAATGAAGTTCTAACTCAGACCAAGGAGGATCAAGTAAAGTCCCTAAGATCAGAATAGAAGCCAAGAATCAAGAGAAGGAAGCCCTTGAAGTCGTTTCTAGGCGTACGAACCCAAAAACCCCATTTCGACCCATTTTAGCTCAAGTAAGCTCAAAATCTTGTTCTATAAGCTCATATTCTGTTTTAGATCTTTCATAAGGTTTGTTAGATCATATATAAACTCTTGTTAAAGCCTTGAATCCTCAAACCCATGCATTTTTGGTTAAAACCCTAAAAATGACCCGTTTTGATTTTCTAGCTAAACGAATCCTTTTTTCTAACTTTTGTTTGTTTTAGAACATCTTATTTTTGCTTATTTTTAATAAGCTATAAACATGCAAATATCCATATTGGACCCTAAAATAAGTTTGCATGGCTTTTTGGACTTGATTTGCAAATATTTTCATGCATAGGGGTATATATCGTAACTTTCTGAAATTTATAACTAGAGGGGCTGAAAATGTCATTTTCCTAAAGTTATAACTATAAGGACCTATCTTGCCAAGTTTCAAAGTTAAAGGTTTAAATTATATATACTTTATTAATAAAGGAATCTAAACTGTACAAGTGAGAAATCGGAGGTATATATTGCCATTTTCTGCAAACTTAAAAATATAAAATATAATATTTTTATATAAATTATAAAATCTTATATTAATATTATAAAAACTCAAATTTTATTAAATCCGATACATTATCGCTATTAATCAAACGATCGATGCATTATAATACAATTACGTTATATAATTATCGCCCCCCCTAATTTATCGCGACTAGCTTTTGAAGAAACTTTAAATCTTATGTTCTCTGTTATTAATTGGGAATTTCATTTGAGGGTTCCATTTGGTATTTGTTTTGACGAGGTTTGCTAGGTTTACGATTTAAAGTGTCCTGGACTCTCAAACGATAATACTTGGCCTCCCGGATTTTGATAGCACCTGATCAGTAATACAATATTTTCATAAAATTAATAAATCCATAATTAATACGTTAATTTATGAAGTTTTGAAACATAAACTATCACACTAAAACTTGACATATCACCCCAGGTTTTGGAGCGTAGCTGTTACTTCCACTTGAATATTACTTTTGCCATCAATCAGATATTTCCCTGTTAAGGTGTGTTCATGATCATCGCATTTTAAATCTTCTAATGTTTTCATAAACCCGCGAGGGGGATACATGCTATAAACCATGAATACGAGTATTTTTCCAACTGTATGCTATATTTATTGCCTAAGTCCTTACTTTTGCCATTATGACTCCAATTTCTTAAACCGTTAATTACTTTTCGGACGGAGTAAGCGCAAAATGCTTAGTGAATAGATTATTTTGGGACTGAACTCCCCCGTTGGTGTACCTATACTTTCTGGTAACCAAACGCACTTCATTTGAATCCCTGTGCGGGTGTTTGGCAAAGGCACCCGTTGGGGAAACTTCTTGTGATTATTGATTATCTCAAGGTCTCGGTGTCATGAGCTTAGGGCAATAATTTGTTTTCCTAAATAATTGTTACTCATTGCAATTTATTACACTTTTGGTATATAAAAACGTAAACCCACTGTTATGATGACTTGTATTCAAACTGTTTAACATAAACCTATGAATTTCACTCAACCATTGTGTTGACCTTTTTAGCATGTTTATCTTAGGTAACTGAGCATCTTATGGCCCGGGTGTTTGCACGGACTTAAAGATGGTTAAAACTATTATCATTCAAACTTATGTTTTCATGTAGATTTGGGGAATCTACTGTTTATAATATCTATGATGAAATAATGAATTGATAACTAAATTTTTCCAAAAACGTCTCTTTACGATTTGTTTTCTATGATTATGACTGTTGTTTATGAAAATAATACCCAAGAGTTAGCTTACCGTGCTATATATCGTCAAAATGGGGGTGTTATACTCGCTCCATAATAAGTGTCAGTTTGACTTTTCAGAGCAAACTGGTTCAACTTTGCCTTAACATATCTGTGTGTGTTGTTATATAACTTTATGCAAAATGTATGATCGGGTTGAGTTTTAGTGTATTTTTCATTTGTATAATTATTCATTCAAGATTATATAACAAAAAAAATATTTAAAAGGTCAAAGTTGAACAGTTTGACTTGCAAAAGTCAAACTGGACAACTTATTTTAGGACGGGATAACTGATAAAGTATTCATTAAAGATTTGTGATTTGTGTTTTAGGAGTGTATAAATTATCACCAAAAATGTAAATGAAATTGCAATATTTCTTATAAATACTAAATGAAATGTTGTTTTTTTGTTAAGTTGGTTTGGATAATATGCTTTTAATTTTGTATTTTTTAAATATATAGATATAGATATTGATAATTATGGTGGGTTGAGAACATTAAGTAGTAATTTCAATAATGATAATAGGAAAACTAGTAACTTTAATGTGTTGAAATTTCAAGGATTTAACATGAGGTTCATGCTTTATATGTAAAATACAAATACTTTGCTTTTTTGAGAAATAATTGCTTTTCATGTTTAATACTTTTTTCGTCTTACATTTAGGTGTTGTTTGTTTATTAAGATGCTCTGAATCTGAATCTGATTCGCACATCTGAATCAGAATATTCGATAAAAAAGTCTGAATCTGATTCCTATCTTAATCTGAATAAGTGGTCGAGAAGTCTGAATCTGAATGAAATAAAAATGTTTGTTTTGGTAAAAATGTATAGATGTGTTAAACAATAGTGTTTACAATTTAAATATAAAATGATTGTATTCGCACAAAAAATAAAATTTATTAAATAAAAACAACTTTTATAATATAATCAATTTAAATTTAAAGTATTTAAAAAACATGCAATCTCATGTTTATTCGACAAAAATAAACGTGCTAGAGTTTAGATTGAACTTTTAAAACGATTAACTAGATTAGTCGCGTTAGAATTAAGATGTATGAGACTTCGAAACGAACACTTCAATTTGGAAGAAAAATAAATTGTACATATATTCTTTCTACATTCTTTTAATAACAAATATATGCAATTATTCTATTTTATCCTTTTTAATACATAAGATAAAAGTGATGAAACAAGAAAAAAAATCAAAAAATAACAGCAAAGTAGAAAATAAATAAATAAAAAAAGAAAAAAAAAGACATTAATAGGTGTTAAGACACCCCCTCACATCTAGTTCAGTAAGAGGTTTATGCCTCTTACTGCCTCTTAATGGCCAGAAAAAAATAAACGCTTTTAACAGTGTTTGCCTCTTACTGCCTCTGAATGACATGAAAAAAACAAACAGTCTTAATGACCCAAATGTCTGAGCGCGTCTAAACGAGTCAGATTAAGATATTGTTAAGAGACATTTATGAAAAAACAAACACCACCTTAGTATACGTTTCATTTTCTAGCTGTCTTATAATTAATTATTTACTATTAAAAACAAATAGAGAACTTTAATAAAGTTTATCATGTTACTTTCATTTGAAATTATTATTAAAAAGTAAAAAAATACTATTAATTATAAATATATACATTTGTGGACTTCTTGAACTCGTCTTTCATTATTCAAAGCAATTACGTAGTATTAAAGATTCTTTCGAATATTAACTACAATTTTATAATAATCAATTTTCATTTTTAATAAATCTCCTTCCAAAAATTAAGTCATTTTCAGTTTTAGTACAAAATAATAAAAGTCTCATTTAAGGTAAGTCACTTTTTGTGTGTATTTATTTTTAAATATATTTTTATTAAAGTTTTAATTTATGAAACTCAAATCTACCTGACAACGCAACTAACGGGCAGAGGGCATGAGTACCCGATCGTGGGTAGTATAAAATGGTAAAATGCCGATGTCGTCCCAAAGAGCTAAGTTGTAATTACGTTTTAATTTGAAATGTCACATTTTAAAAATGATTTTTTAGATTATTTAAAATATATAACCAATAAAATTAAATACTGAAAATAAATGAGGTTAAAAGATTATCAGGAGGAGAAAATGTGATAACCTAGTTACTTCATTATACTATTATGAAACGATTTATGTGCAATGTTAAACTTAGGTATCATTAGTGGGTTTCTTAGGTCGATAGACTTGAATAGGCAATATTTAGTCTATCATTGATACTTCTCGCGATATCCGATTCAGTCCAAATCGTATTGAGGTAGGTTATCCAGGTTGTAGTGATTAATCCCAAATATTAATAAACTTATCTCTTATAACCCTAAATAGATTATTAAACCCATCTGAAATAGATTCTGTGCTTTTAAGTATATTGAGTGATAAGGCGGATGCCGGTTTGTTTTTTTTTTTTTTTTTTTCCCCTTTTTTACACTAGGGATGGAAGTCATAGATCCTTTTTGAGTACCCCTGATGGATCCCCATATTGACATGATAATCTAATAACTGGGGAAGCAAGGTTCAAAACAAATCGTGTACCAAAACCCAGGTTTACAACGATAGTCAAGGTCGGATATATAACGAAACCTAAATCTAACAGAAACCAAACATCATAACATAGCTAACTTACATAAGTGGCCAGCACTTTATGTGCTTAGCGCTAATGGTAACGGAAAACACCGCAAGAGAAAAAGAAGTATATCATAGATTCAAAGCTCATAATTCTTACAGTATTCGTATTTAAACGAATAAATACAAAAAGTAAATAAAGTGTGATCTCCCTTAGACTTCAGGTGGAATTCTTCGAAGGTTGGAAGCCTTGTCGCCTCTCCAATTGGATGTGGAGGAAGCGATGTCGGAATAGCTTGAATGAGGCCTCTATTTATAAGTATCAATCCCTGGTGATGGCGTAACTAATTAAAGTGTTACGCCGTAACCTTCTTACACGACATTTCATAACTAATCAATTGTTGTGGCATACCAGATTTTGCGTTACGCCGTAACCTTCAAATAATTTCCATACGTATGTGTGAATCTTTCATTCCATATTTGTGGATCTTCATGGTTACGGCGTAACCATAAGGGGTGCTACGCCATAACTCTATCTTGGGTAAGATTTCCTTCCAAATACATGGCTATGGCGTAACTAGATATGGTGTTACACCGTAAAATTGTCCTTGATCTTCGCACTTGCTTAATATATGTTACGGTGTAACCATTTCTTGTGTCACACCGTAACATTCTTCAGATAATTACACTTTAAGCCCTTTTTCCCTTGTTTCTTGTCACTTCCTGCATTTCACCTGAAAACTATAAAATGATAGAAAATATCTCATTTCGAGTATTACTGAACATTTTTAGGTAATATAAGGGGTATTTTGCCACTAAAAAGTATTAAATATTTGATGTTATCTAATATCCCCCACTTGACTTCTGCTTGCCCTCAAGTAGAACCTATTAGAATATTTTATAAAAAGATTTCTCAGGAATAATTTCAAGAAATGAATCTATAAAACACTTATGCTAGAAAACATCAAAGCCGAACACCTCACAAAAAGGGGATAAAAAGTCACTCAACTCTCCACTAGTCTAAGTGTTTCATTTTTTGGGTGATCGTTCAATTGCACAGTCCATAGATGTATTCTATTCATAAGCTTGAAAGAGTACACAAATCTGCACTTAGTTAGCAGGAAGTAGGGTCTAAATAATACTTGAAGGTAACTTTGGGTATATGATTTTATGGGGTGATAAAGGGGTGTTATAGAGAGCATGGGATATGCATTTAATGTTGTTAATATAAAAACACAAAAACAAAATAGTCTAAAATTATCTAAGGTTGTCATAACTAGCTACTGTCCATCCATGGGTCTAAAAGTCTAAGTCCGAAAATCTGATCTTCAATAATGGGCTACTAGCTCCATTCTTTATAAGTATTGTGATGACTTGGTGTAATAATGGGCTACTAAGCCTCTAATTTTCATAATTATTTCTGTTATTCTTGGTTTGCAATAATGGGCTACTAGCTCCATTCTTCATAATTACTTAATTTGCACCATCTTTTCTTTCTTTTAGCACATGGGTGGTTTTTAGTTGCACCCTCTTTTCTTTCTTTTTAAACATGCAAATGCTACAGGAGTTTATATCTTTTTATTATTGCCCCTGCATCATTTGATATTATACGCGCATCCCCCCACTTGAGATGAACAATGTTGAAAGTGATGATATAGGGGGGGTCTTTGTAGATCATAACTGATTGGTCTTCCACGAATGCATAAAATTTTTGTTCCCATTCCCCCGAACCATGGACTTAAGTAGCCAGAAATTTTAGAACAAAGATAACTATAGACTACAGGCTAGGTTAAGGTGAAATGGTGTAACGATACATATAACATTGGGTGAAAACATAGATTGGTTTAACAAGGGTGATCTAGGGGTATCTTGCACTAATAATTAGTGCAATAAAAGGGTTTATCACGGAAGGTCGACAAGTTAGTGTAACAAGTCGATAAACACACACATATAGGCTATTTGGGTGATTTTCTAAGTGTTGCCTTCTTGAACTATTTATTCCTGCTAATCAATTAGGTCAAGCCTAGTTCTAAAGTTTATAATACTACCGGCACACTTAATATTTTGGTGGATTTTTGAGTAATATGATGAAAACGGAATATTAGGCTTAAATCTCACCAAGTAATAATAAAGGGTAATGTGCATTCGGCAAAGATTAATTCTAGTTATTTAAGAAAAATTTGTCAAAAATTTTAAAATTGGCATAATTTTCAAGGAAAACTAGAAAATCAAAGGCAAAACATATGTCAAGGATTAATTCTACTCCCATCCCCCCACTTGAATTGTACAATGTCCCTATTGTATATTAAGGAAATGAAATAAAAAGGAAATAGTAGAATTAAACCAAGAAATTCCCTGAGCATTGCTTTGATATTTGAAATTTGGCGGAAATCTTTAGATTATTTCCGTCTTCTCGCAAGCTCTTTATCCCCTGTGATCACAAAACAAACCAAAGCATAAAATCATTTTACAAGAATTATGAAGTGTATAGGAAATAAAAACCTAACTCACTTTCGTAAGAGTCACGGTTGCATTTAGCATATGCAACAAGCCTTTTAAACCACTTGGTGGCCCAAGTGGACGAGTTTAGTCTCGTGAGGGCTTCCAGAGAACATACTCACAAAGTCCATTTAACCATAGTCGTTACGTCATAATCAAGTGGTAAAATTTTTAAGTTTTTAAGGTGTTACGGCGTAACCAGGAAGTGGTTTACGTCGTAACTGCAGTGGTTACGCTGTAAACTAAATTCGTTATGCCGTAACTGCTGCAGCAAGGTTACCACATGATTATGAGTCGAGCCGGTCTCGATTATTGCCTCCTAGCTTTTGGATTCTACAAAATAAAGTAAGAAACATGCAAACCAACTAATGCAAAAAAGAAATTTTATTAAATAAAGGTCGGGTTGTCTCTTGACAAGCACTTTTGTTTATTAACGAGTCTTTAAGTTAGACTCATGCCCCTTGTATGTTACTTCGTGAACATACTTATTGC
>BQNB010062678.1:0-35985 GCA_026074375.1 Tanacetum coccineum
TACTATTCATGTATAAAAGCAATGGATACAGTCGACATAACTAGCAAAACACATATGAATGATATGGCTAGCGAGAAGTCATATATGATGTATACATACATATATATATATATATATCTTAGATATTTAACTTATTACCAGTTTTTGTTGGTATTTAGGATATGCAAGATCAAAGCTTTATGAATCATGAGTATCAGATGATCAAACCTTATCACCTGGTACCTGGCTTCGGTACTATTGATTCATTTTCTACAGGAAGCAACATCAACAATCCATCTTTTGTTGATCACGAATTTCAAATTCCAAAAAGCATTAACGACACATCTCATGTCAAAAGGCAGCCTATTTACAAAATGACCAACGATACAGTCAAGAAACTTACCACTGATGAACACCTAAAGCCGAAGCCAATGCCAATTTCCAGTAATCCCAGCACTTTCACTATATCTTTTGGAGATCTAAAACCAAAAGACGAGGTCATCACTTTATGTGATTCATTTGGTAACACACCCGGTATGAAAAAGGGAACGGTGATTAGGAATCGGATTCAGCTTCAAGATCATATGTTGGCCGAGAGAAAGAGAAGAGAAAAATTGAGTCGAGGGTTTATTTCTTTGTCTTCCCTACTACCTGATCTAAAGAAGGTACATATCATTGATCTCACATCTAATTGGAACAATAAGTTTCTTAGGCTACACTTAATACTACTCTGTTAGCGAATATTAATTATAATATCTACTCTGTAAGAAACCTTTTGGATGGAGTGTGTTATAAGCTAGTTAACTGTTTGATATTGTAGATGGACAAGGCAACTGTGTTGGAGGATGCAGCTAATTATATACAAGTACTTGAGTGTCGTGTTAAGGAACTAGAGGGATTACCATACTTAAAAACAAGCGATATGGAAATGGATATAGCTGCAAAGAGACCAAAGCTTAGTTTCAGTGATAATGATTGTTCCTTGTATGATGAAGCAAACGTTGGAGCGAACCATATCCCTCACAACCCAGAGATTAAAGTGAGAATTTCTGGGAGCAGCGTGCTAGTACGAATCTTATGCCAGAAAGATTATGTGTCTTTAGTAAATGCAATTAGCGAGATGGAGAAGCTAGGTCTTTCTGTCTCCAGTAGCAGTGCTTTGCCATTTACCAATATCGCTCTTCTAATCAACATTGTTGCAAAGGTATATATGTACTTTTTTAATCAGCTGGTTAATATATTTTTTGCCTATTATCATATTTAAGCTATTGGTTTATAAAAATTGAGACAAAAAACTGGTTTGTCGATATTTTTATGCTATCGATTTGTGTTCAGTAATATAAATTCGTATACCAAAATTCACATTCAATCTGTTTATCCTGAATTGTGCAGAAGACGGATGATTTCTCGATGACTTCAAGTGATCTAGTGAAAACCCTGAAGCGCTATGTGAGCTTTTGATGACATTCAATACTAGAAGTCCAGGATTAATTACTTCAAGATAATCTATCCCTGATGTATTTTTCATTTTCCTTTTTCCTAAAACTCAAAATTCTATACCTGACTCGACGTATACGATAGTGAATACTCTGTCTTAAATATAAGACACCATACATGCTCTTTCTCAAATAGCGACTCTCTCTACATGAACAGATCTCGACTGTAAATAAGTTGGATTGTCCAGAAACTACGGAGGTGAAACCAGAAAATATACCATACATAGCTAAGATTTTCGACCCACTAGCTAAAACCCTTTACATTATATCTAAACACTAAACAAAAGGTTTAGGATGTTTCGGGATTTTGAAATCTTAATCTTGTTATGTGTGATTAGGGAAGAGATTTGGTGAAAATAAAAATTAGAATGACAAGGTTAAGAAAAATTTCTAACTACACATTTTAAATAAGAGAGAAGAAATTAAAAGGAAATGCATATATTTATGTAGATTGCATCTTAGATGTGCGGTTGTCGTTTCTTCTCGCTTATTTTATTTTAATTTTTTTTCTTTGATCTGAACTCATCAACGAATGTTATATGCATGAAACCCTTTACTTTATTTCACGTCGACGTTGTAAACCAGGGAAAGATCATTTACTTTTTGCCTTTAAGGATTATGCTCTCATGTTTAATTTCTTATTGCATGCCTGATTACTCTTGTCTGTAGCACCTTGTATGTGTTTGTGCTACATTTATGCTAAAACGATAATGATAATAAATTTAAAGTTATAAACTTGTAGTTCATTAATTTTCCTTCTAGTATTACATATTACTACATCTTTTAACAAATAATTAATGAAACATGCGATGGCATGATTTGTACTGCAATAAACGCTACATCACCTTGTAGTCAAATTAACAAGCTTCCTACTTAAGTTAGATAAGGCAAATTACAAATAGGATCATATCAAATGGATCTAGGACGTGATTGATTCACCGTCCTCCTTAAATAATATTAGTCCCACTAAAATGCTGATAGATAATGGATAGATTTCGACGTTAGGTAAATAGTTAAAACTTCATGAAGCGTGCATAAAATCCTCGATGAACATCATGTGATTGCATCTTGTGTATTTGCGAAAGCGTATATACTTTTGTATTTGATCACAACCAAAAGTATCTATCTATCTTGCATTTTAGCTTGTAAAACTAACGAACGTGGATATAGGAAAAGAGTTGTTGAATTATCGTTAACTAAATTTGTATGGACACATTTCAATAATTTCCTTGAGCGAGGAATCTTCAATCTTCAACCAAGTATCTCTAATCTTCAAGTACCACGTCGGATCGTTAAAAGAGTTGAACATCGAGAAACATTCACCATATTTTATTAACTCGGTGGAATAACTCACCGGAAGCGTAGCAAGATATTTTAATTCTTACTCTTTTGCACCATGCACGTGTACATTGGAACGATGCTCTAATACCACTTGATCCACTATGCTTTTCGATCATAAATATATTGAATGAATACTTAACGGAAAACAATAGATAAATGACAAAAAAATGGAAGTGACACAAGATACTTGTTTTATAGGAACTTTCTTTGTATAATTAAGTTTTCTCTCAACTTGCAACACTTATTTTGTATTTTTGTTGAGACAATCTTAACTCTTTTTCATTTCACTTCTTAATCTTATATATAGGTAACTAAAGAAATAAAAAAAATGAAAGACATTTTTGCATTATCTGACTACATGAAAAAATGAATTTCATGCATGGCTAAGCCAATATCATCATAAATCGAGTCCCGACGTCTTTATCTTCCTAGTTCATTTAGTTGTGTTGGACTTTGTCTTGTTTGTAAGTGTCATTCACTTTGTTCATTTTTTCTCTCTTTAATAACTGTCTATTTTAGATCATGCACAGCGGAAATGAAATAAGTGCTATGAAAAACGAGTTACAGAGTGAAATAGGTCATGAGGAAATAGAAATATAGTGGTATTTTCATTTAGGAGTAAAACGGTAATTATCTAGGGATTATATATTGATCCGAGATAAATATATAAGGGAGAATTGCAATTCTCTCAATATATAAACAACAAAGGCAAAACCACAAACCCTAAAAGGATTGTGGGTTTCGACCAACCCCCCTTGAAAAAGAGAGAGGATGATTTTGATTTACTATCAAACTAAAAGTTCTAAGGAATAATTATGGAAGAATCTTAATCTCTCTAGAATGTTCTTTGGCATCCTATAAATACCAAGTCATTCTTAGGGATTCCCATAACATAGACATAACTCTAAAATCCTCTCCCCCTCTCCACGATCGGTCAACCCAAAATGGTTTTACCCTTATCCTTTATATAAGCTACTTTGAGGTGCTTTGTGATTATGTAGGTTATCCATAAAAATAAGTTAGGATGGTGATATTATAGGGAAAAAAATGAAGGATAGATGATATATGATTTATAGCATATCAATACTAGAAGTTTAAAAGATGCACAAGAATAGTACTGATACTAAATTATTAGTAGAGGTGTTATATCTTTCCAAATAGTTTATTCAGAACGCAACTCAGGTCTAACCAAGAATAGTACTGATACTAAGTTATTAGTAGAGGTGCTATATCTTTCTAGAAAGTTTATTGGGAAGCATTGAAGACTAAAACCAACAACATTAGTGATTCTAAATTATTTAGTAGAGCTACTATGGAGGAAACGCATGAAGTGAAAAGGGAGTAACCTCAGTCGATTATTAATGCTGAAAAGTAGAGTTACTATCATTACTTTTACCTTCCACCAAAGCACACGACCCATAATTTATTCTTAGACTTTGTAGCCCTACTTCTTTCCTTATATATGGATTGATCTTTACACCCTTAACTATCTAATTCACTATTTTTTTATTCACCACTCCACAAAAACCCTAGCCACCGTTAAGCTTATTTATCAATCATTAATCCATCCAAGACCTTGAAGATGCCGTCGATGACAAAGATGATTTAAAAACATTCATGGAAGGCTAAACCTGTTGTAATCTCTCCTAGTGAAAGATATATGGTTTGATTATGTTTACATATTTTACATTGTTTGTCAAACATTGATTCATATGATTTTAATGCATAACTTTTGCTTGATTTTAATGTTTTAGTATAATTATTTGATTGAATTATCGTAAGACATGTTATTGCGGGTCAACGAGTCGTGCCGAGTCCAATTAGTGCAGTGGTTAAGACGATTCATGTGGTAAACATAACTTGTGCCCAAAATTGTCCATTTCAAATAATACAAACTATGTCTATGTGGTTTGGAATCAAACACTAGTAATAATCTGTAACTTAGTCATATCAAAATATTTGGAGCCGTGAGGGATTGCTTTTCATCCAATTGTTTAAAAATCTTATTTTTATTTGCTTATTTACTTTTTATCGCTTATTTTCGTTCAAGTTAATTAGTAGTTTTATTATTAAGTCTTAACCAAACAATAAATCAATTATTTGTTTCGTATAACTTTGGCTATAAGTACATACTCTTTGTGCATACGACACCCACTTACCCTATCTAGTATAAGGTATGTAGGTTTATTTTTGACCGGTAATTTGACACCAATCAAATTTTGGTGCCGCTGTCGAGGAGTTAATGCGCTTATAGTTTAGGTTTTGTAAATATTACTTCAATTTATATAAGAAAAAACAAAAAAAGCTTTTATTTTTATTTATTATATTATTATTGTGTGTTCCTTTTTACGTGTCATATGTTTATTCTGCATATTTTTAAGTAATCTCACATGGTCAATTTTATCATTTGTTCAAGTTGGAGCTTCTATAGATTCATGTTGGACTTGTGGCAATCCATTACATTGTTATGAAAATTGTCTGGATAAGAAAGTAAGTATGAAGGAGCGAGTACTTGAGACATATGACTACCAATCTCAATATGATTATTATAAGTATGACACGTACCATGCTAATTACAATATTGAGATGGAAGATTACATAATGTATCGAGGTGAATATGGTGATCAATATTATCATCCTACGTATGAGAGCCCTAGTTTATTCAAACAACCACAAAGACCGATTCAACAATATTATTGAAAGGATAATGTGCAAGCACACAACAATCTTTCAACCACTGGCCTTCACAGAAATGCTGAAGGGTCACACCAGTGCACACTAAAAAAATAGTGCAAGCGAAAATGAGAAACGACTTTACGAAAGGAAATGAGAGTAATAAGGAAATGAAAATACGACGTTATTTTCATTTGAGGATTAAACCGTTATAAACTGAAGCTTAATAATTATCATGCATAAATATTAGAGGGGTTGTAAATGACAAAAGACCAAACAAACAACCCATAAGGGTTGTTTAGGTCGGCTATGGGACGAACACACCAAGGGGGTGACTTTGACTTATTGTCAAACTAGAATACTTGTCCTGGAAGTATTCTAGAATCCTCATTGAAGCCCTATATAGACAAAGGGACTTCAATGGATTCTCATAACTCACACATTAACCTTAAATCCATCTCCTCTATTGTAACACCTCAAAATCATGCAGCGAAAAGGTAACCGGGGGCGTTACTTCATAATACACAAACACAAGATATAAAAGAACGACTTCTATATGAGTCGTTTAAAAATAATCTCGTTGATACATAAAAGTTTAATTAAGTTTGAAACAAAGCAGTCCCATAGTTTAACATCAAAAAGAAATCATAGTTTTGTTACAACACAACGAGAATAGTTTAAATGCAATAAAATTCCAATTAGATGTAGCAATGATGATGTAGACTCCATGCACATCATAAAGTATGTACGAGTTAAGCACCTGAGAAATACATGCTTAAAAATGTCAACAATAATGTTGGTGAGTTCATAGGTTTAAATAAATATTAAGTGTGGACCGCAAGATTTCAAGTGTATGACTATTATAACACATACAATATCACAAAAAAGTAATTACGATTGCGCTAAGCTCATGACACCAAAGCTACAACAATAGTTATGTGCATGCAAATCAATGCAAAGTAAGCTACTCATTTATTTACTGGGTTAACTCGCCCGAATAAGCCGAAACTCACCGGAAGAACAAAACCCTTATACTTTTATAGTATAAACCTTGACCTGCTTGTTCTTAAACCCTAACCCGTTTGAATCTGAAACTCGCCTAATTTGTGAACCCTTTAAGTCGTCTCGTTTTCAAACCCGTGACTCGCCTTACACACACGTCTAAACTCGCCTAAGATTCCAACTTGTTTCGCTCGTTATAGGTTTGTTTCGCTTGTGGGCAAGGTTTTTGTTTCGTTTGAGAGTGAAGTTGTTTCTCTTGGAGCACAGACTTGTTTCGCTTGTATTTGAACTTTGTTTCACTCTACACTTTTGTTTCGCTCAAACCAAAGAAACCACGAACCCTTTTGATTTGTTTCGCTCAAGTTGCAAAGTTGTTTCGTTTGACGGAAGGTTTTTGTCTCGCTCAGGTTCAAAGTTTGTTTCGCTCGTTATTCAAAGTTGTTTTGTCTGGATTAGGTTTTGTTTCGCTTAGAAAGGGACTTTTTCGCGTGTAGGATGCAAGTTGTTTCGTTTGAGTTGCAAGATTGTTTCGCTTGACTTGGATCTTTGTTTTGCTTGGAAAGTGAGAGTTGTTTCGTTAGGGTTTGATAGAGTTGTTTCATTCGTGATTTAAGTTGTTTCGTCCAAGATTACAGATTTGTTTCGCTTGGATTCAAAAACAAAAAACCACAAAGTTGTTTCGCTTGGACTAGCAACGAAGTTGTTTCGTCTAAACAAAAAACTTATTTTGCTTGAGTTTTTTCGTAGATGGGATCGAAAAACACTTAAGACAAAACCCTTTTCAATATTTTTGTTTCGCCTTTTTCAATCCAAAACACACTTGTCCTTTGTCCCTAAAAGCTAGCAACCTTGTCCCACCTAGTAAGCGCAAGAAAACAACCCGACCTTGTCCTTGTGTCTTTTTTTGTTTCGCCCAACAATTCAAAAAATAAAAACCAAATCGTGCTTGTATCACTTACATCGACTGTGACCACGAACCAAAAACACTAATAATTTTTGTCCTTTGTCCTTGATTCTAGTTATCTTGTTGTTTTGCTTATATATTCCAAACCCAGAAAGCAACCCAAAATCCAAGAAACTAACGAGTTTAAGACGAAAAATACAAACTGTTAGACAATGTAAACCCCGTGGGAGATATGTATTATTAACACAGTATTTATAATGTAACCTAGAACATATTAGAAACCCTAATAGACGCAACCCACAATCGGGCTTGGGCCATATCTATCATCTAATACTCCCCCGTAGTCCGAGCGACGAAATCATGAAAGCTCGGACAGGAGTAGTAAACTAGAAAAGAAAAAAACATTAACGTAAGAAAAGCATAACTTGTTGATGAAGGCATCCGACAGCAAGCGAAGACTGATCTTCAAACAACAACAAAATCAAAGCATCGCACACGAACATAATTAGTTGTTGAAGAAATCCGCCAACATGCGCAGACAAATCTTCAAACCTGAAATTCACAAACCAGATAAGCCAAAGTTTTTTTTATACGGGATAACCCAAAGTATCCCTTTTTTCGGATAACCCAAAGTATCTTTTTTCATACAGGATAACCCAAAGTATCCCTTTTTGGGATAACCCTAAGTATCCTTTTTTCATACGGGATAAACCAAAGTATCCCGCACCAGGATAAACCAAAGTATCCTACCGGAGAATAAACCAATGTATTCTCCACCTGAAAAGATAAAAAAAATTATAGACAAACTAAAAATCCTAAACAACCTTAAAAATACTTAACGAAAAGCCTCCAACCATCCTTATCTCTTTCTATATTAAAACGCAACCATACACATTTACCAAATCCCATTTCTTTCTTCTTCTTCTTTCACTTCAACAAGAAACAACCAAAATCCTTCTATTGCTTTCTTTCTGCTATCAAATGAGTACCCGACACATCAATCTCTTTCTTTCTTGACTATGAAATACCAACACAACAGTTACGAACTACAAACCTCTTAAAGTGTCAAACCAACTCTTTCTTTACCATAGACTAAAGAAGATACGAAGATATGAAGGAAGGCAACAAAATTAATTGCTTATGAAACAAAGGTAAACTGTTTAGGATACGTTGCATTAAAGCAAAAGCAAATGGTTATGGTAACTTTTATAATGGTTGACTAGGTTTTGAGACAGAAGATAGAGAAGTTTGACGGGGTGGTATAGAAGTGGCAGCTGAATGACCGATTAGGTCTCAAGATCATACGTGCTCTGATACCATGTTAGATGACCGATTAGGTTTCTATATCTTGTACTCTATAAATAGTGGCAAAATAATATATCATAACCCATGGGGTTTCATTGTCTAACATAAACTTGATAACCTATATTATGATAAAACATGTTTTTGGTTCTTAAAAAAGGTAAACTTGATACTTTTTTGGATTTTTAAGCTACAAATGATGTTTTCTAGCTAGTGAGACACCTAGGTTCGAATCTAAAAAAACACACAAAAAAATGATTTTAAACAAAAAAACTACCAACTTGTACCTTAAATCTTAACCAAAACATGTTTTTGAATCATAAAATACAAACTTTATGTCATTTTATCATTTAAAAGACCAAAAGTATGTGTTTTATGGAGAGAAAATTGTGACGTGGGTTTTGAATAAGAATAAGCACAAGAAATAAACTTAAATAAGCCACAAACACTCGTAGTATACCCCGAGTGATTGATACCACTTGTTATCCCAAACATAAACCATCTTTGTTACAAATCTTAAACCAAATAAGCTAGATAAATAGAGAGAGAAAGTAGGAGTTTTAGAGAGAGAAAGGAACGGGAAGGAAGTTTATTTGTGAAGTGTGTGAAAAATATAACAACCAACCACCTCTCCATGGGAAGGAGAGGTGTTTATATAGGCACACTAACATAATGTGACACCTAGGTTTAGTTATGATGGGTCGAGCTCGGCTTTGGTTGGCTTTTTGGCTCGTAACACGTACAAGATTAGATTAAACCTCGAGCCCGTGTACCCGACTAGCATATTACATAAGTTACAAAGTTCCTTATACATAAAGACCGACATAAATTATAATGACATTTACTTTCGTTATTTGACTCAATATTTTGAGGCTCACAAAGGTTTCTAAACTACATTGAAGAACAGATGGTGAATTGTTAACTCGATCTCTTATTCATGGTGAACAACCATTACTTGTTATTTCTCAAGTGTCACTTGATGGAACTGCAACCAATGTACCTCCTGTTCTTAAGGATATCATCTGTTTACTACTGAAAGAGAAAAGATTCGAAAGATTGATCGATCTTGGCAAGTACTTTTTGATTTAAAGGCACTCCAATATGAATTTATTCTTTTTTAATTGCAGTAAAAAAATATTGCTAAAGAGTTGTGGGATGTACTTGAAAGGTAGATGTGTGGTTATGAATTTGGTTATGAATTTAGTGAAGGAGAGGAGTTACTTGATACATATCTTCAATTCTTACAATTGATTAAAGATTTAAAAAAATGAAACAAGAACGATAGAATTATATTTCATTGGTACCCAATATCAGCTTGCGAATTTATTCATGAAATCTATGCATGAAGCTCGATTTAAGTTTTTAGTCGAGAAGTTGGGCATGATGAGTCGTGAAACTTAGATTCCTTACCTCAAAATTTTTTTGTTAAGAATATTTAGAAAAGTCAAAAAGATTTTTTTTATACAAAACACTTTCGAAAAGACAAAAATATTTTCTTTTATACAAAACCTTATAGAAATACAAAAAGATTTTTGGTTTCTATAATGGCTGTTGGCTACTTCATGTCAACACCCGAGCTTAACATGATGACTTGTGTACATCTCAGTGCATAACCCGTTCTTTAAAGAAAAGAAAGTGTACGCTTCAATGCATTTCTCTTTAATAAAATAAGAGATGTCTTCTTTCGGACTTCGAGTCATCATAATATTTTTAAAAAGTTGTCTAAAAAATCAATAATCTCAAGATGATGACTTACAATCATTTTTTATTGTAACTCGAATTCTATAATGTGGAACTTAAAAGATAAAATCAGTTTTGACATCACTTAAAAGGTCTTCAAAAAGTATTAACAAAGACTAAAAGGACTCAGAAGTGCAAAGAGAAACTCCCTCATAAAGGTTTTAACAAAGATACGATATTTTTCGAGGGGGAGCATCCGTAAATTTTGTTGAAATGTTTTTAGAAATATAAAGAAATGGAAAATTGTTTACATTTAACCTTCATATATCCGTATTTTTGCATTTTTTAGCTTTATGTTAAAAAAGTTTCTTGGCATATGTTAAGGGAGAGTGTCTTTAAAATGTTTGAAACTTTCAAACATCAAAATTTTCTTCTTCATATGTTGTTTGTTAGAATGATGAAAAATAGCAAGAGAGATTTGTAAGAAAAAATTGAAAGAGTGAATTGAGAAATCATATACTTAAAAAAATAAAAGTATATGTTATGTGCTTCAAAAGCAAGTACGACAAATATAAAAGTATGCAAGAAAAGAAATGCCACCGCATACGAAAATAGACAAACTGTTTGTTCTAAATTCTCTTGATATTATCGAAATTTCTTCGTAAGCTTTTAGAGTTTCATCACGGTTTTCACGAACTTTCTTTCTCAAAAGAACTTTCTTAGCACATGTTGATTAAGTTGCAAGGTATGAGTTAGTTACTCTCAAATACTCCTATGATCTTCCAGAACCAGAATTGATCTACTCTGGAGTCTCCTTCCAATTTAGGAAAGTTAGGTCTAGGTGATGAAGTTTATGGTGCAAATCAACATGTTTTGAATGCCAAAAGGACTTACGAGATAAAGCTTAAATGAAAAATAATGAATGAAAACTGATAAAGATGTCAAAAGTGACAAGAATATGATGCTGAAGAATCAAATAATAAGCAAAGATAAAGGTCAAAGTTAAAAAGTGAGAGGCTTATAGAAACAGACGAAGGGTGTTTCTCCTAAACTAGGATAGAAATCAGATCAATACATAATCTATCGGATTTCAATCATTGATTTCTGGTATTGAAGTAGACATCATGAACCCAATGATGCAATGCACAAACCCTCCTAGCCACTCAAGTACTTCTCAAAAAGTATTTGTTTCATTCTCACATAGATTAAACGTATAATCTATCGACTTATCATTCCGAGAATGTTGGTATTTAATAAAGGACATTTTGCTCCAGTCATTGCTTACTAAAAGTGCACAAATAGAGGCTAGAGCCAAATTGATATTAAGTGAAATATCTTTAAGACACAAAAGTATGTTTGTATTAAACATTAATAATACAAAAAGGTACAATGTTAGATGTCTTTGTGACATCGCATGTCTTTGTGACAATGCCGGAACATTCAGAGTGATACTATACAATAGTATTCACAGTGATTGAATGGAAATCCTACAAGTGCTAATATCATGTCAATGCTAAACGTATGTCACTAATTTGAAAATGATTGCTTAAAGACAAAAAAGAACAAGGTTGTACCTGAATTGCTAACATCACTAACCAACGCGTATGCCAAGTTGAAGAAAATTGCTAAGAGCCTGAATCTTGATAACTCTGTCCCTCTGCCACTTCAAGACTCTTCCCTAATCAAACAAAGTAAAAGAAAGACCATGGAGCTAGAGCCTAAAACATACATAGTTGGTCTTCACTGCAACAAGGTTCTTCCTAAAGGAGTCAAGTTCAAAGAGAATAGGGTAATTGAGGAACTTGAGTTCGGACTAATGTTTATGGATGAGCTTGTAGACCCTGCTTTTTAGAGAGTGGGTGATATTGACAAAGTAAAAACCATAACTTTGTTTAGTTACAAGATGATGGCACTCCCTGACAAGTCTCCTACAAACAAGATGTTCGTTGAACTCATGGATAAGAATATTGAGGAGCGTCCTAACAAACACATCCTCCTGACCAATCAAGCGAAGCTAGAACTGATAGGGATCAAGCTTGAGGAATAAAGACTTAGTCTTTTTGTAATAATTTATAATAGATAACAGGGCTTGTGTAACCTCAGTATTATTGAAATGTTTTGTTAATCAGTTTCCCTTATATGCTTTCTAGAACTATCAGAGTAAGAAGAAGCCTAAATTGCTCACCTACATGATAAAAACACTTAAGTTATTTTTATATCCAAATAGGGGAGATTGTTGGGTCAATTCATGTTAGCCTCAAAATATTGAGTCGAACAATGGAAGTTCGTTCATTAATTATATTAGGCCTCGGTCATTAATTAATATACGTTGTATTAGGCTAGACGGGTAAACGGGCTCTCAAATGTAAGCTAACTAGTCACGTGTATCGGGCGAAAGCCCAAGTAATCCCGAGCCCGGCCCATAGAATTACTAAAGGCATGAAAGCCTTTTAGTCTAGGTATAAATACCACTCTCCATGAATGGAGAGTGGGGTTGGTCATTTGTAATTTTTCATTTTGCAAGTAAACTCTCCCAACTTCTAGTTTCTCTCTCTACTTTCTCTTTCTACATTTCTTCTCATCTACCAATCTTTATTTCTTGTTCTTAATATGAAGTGGAAGTGATTTCTTGGTTCCGTTATTTGGTATCAGAGCCTCGAGTAGATTGTGTTTGTTTTGTGGTTCAATAAGCTCAAAAAGCTTATTTTTGTGGCTTATTTCAACAATAAGCTCACGGCTAAAAAAAATTGGGCTTATTGGTTTGTTTTGCTTATTTACTTCTTGCTTCACTTGTTCTACACCGTCTTGTGGTTGATTCGTGCTTATAAGCTCTTAACTTCGTGGCTTATTTTCTTCTCTTTTTTTTCGTGGCTTATTTCTTCAAATAAGCTCACGTCTTTCTTTTTTCAAGATTATTGATTGTTATTTGTTTCGTGTTCTTGCACAAAACACTTGTCCTTCTTGTTTAACTTCAAACTAGTCACATCCTTGCATTTCTTGTTGCTTATTTTTCAAGATTATTTCAGCTTATTTCAAGCTTATTTGGTTGCTTATTTTTGAAGCTTATTTGTGATTGGCTTATTTTTTTTGGTCACAACTGGTCAACAAACAAGAGACCAAGATCCACAATTTAAGCTTCAAAAGATAGGGACACTTTGTTTGCTAGTAAAAGTGGTCCACACCCGATAGTGACTTCGCGCGAAATATGTAAGTCGAGCCCAAGCGAAACATGTAAGCTATGAGAAATATGCAGGACAAGTTAAAGCGAAATATGTATGTTTGAAGCGAAATATGCAGGTTTAAGTCAAGCGAAATATTACATTCAACTAAAACGAACCTCTGCCAAAATTTTGACTTCAAGCGAAATATGCAATCTTGAGTTCAAGCGAAATATGCAGTCTTAATTATAAGCGAAACATGCAACTTCAAGTCAAGCGAAACATGTACGATTGAGGACAAGCGAAATACGTTTTAATTTCAAGCGAAATATGCAAAAGACCAAGCGAAACATGCAATTTTTAATCAAGCGAAACATGCAAAGTCTAGTCAAGCGAAATATGCAATGCTTTCAAGCGAAATATGACAATTAACTTTCACGGTTTTCTATTGATTTTGTAAAATCCCTCGAAAGACACTACTCTTTTCTCGGTTTTAATCATAGACTTGTAAAATCCCGTAAACGTTTATTGCTTTCTTTTTACTACAACTTCAATCACAACAAATCTGTTGATAAAATATAATGCCTAAAAACATTAATAATATTTTGTCACATTTTTACGTTTTGATAATCACAAAATATAAAAACGTTCAATGTAAAATTAAACGTAAACAAGTATTTACTAGTAAATTCTCATTTTAACAATTACATCACTTAAAGGTATGAATAAATAAATGCTTAATGGATTTTATGATCAAAAGAAATTTTTATTCAGCCTCAAACTTTTATAAAATGTTGTAAACATGTTTATAAACTTACAAAACATTTTCTACATTTAAAAGAAATATTTTATTCAAAATAAACATTTTAAATTTCAAATTTTCGAACCTAAAACGGCTAGAAAATGTCTAGTAAACACCTTCCCTGGATAGGACAAAAAAGAGGAGCGTCTAAAAGGGGCGGGCCCCCTTAAATACATGGGCGGCCCTCTTAATTATAAGGGGGCCGGCACCCTATTTAAGGGGGCCGGCCATAGACTCTGCTCCTCCTTCTTGTCCTATAAATACTGAACTATTCCTCAATATTTTTCTTACCTTTTGCACTCATTCTTTCTGCTCAAAACAACCCACTTATCTTCTCTAAAATCCTTTGCATCTGTGGGTGATCTTTTGTTGACCGAACAGTAGGCTCTTGAGAGCTCTATGAGGAGCACAGCGCGTGCAGCTGATAATTCATAGCTGACTATATATTGCACACAGTAGCTATAGCAGTTCTGAGTATCTTAGAGAACACACTGGGACAGAGAATGTGGGATTGGAGGGGTGTTCTTTCACTTTGACATATAGGAGCTTTGTGTCTCACATGGGACATCTAGCTCAACGTGCGGACAGCGCAATTTCTAGAACTACACATAGACTATCTCATAATACAGATACACACACATTAGTCACACCTGTCGAGGGAGGCGTATGCACTCGTTCCGAGAATCTTTGAGACACACGTCTAGAGGGCGCGGGCCTAGTGACACAGCAGGCGGTGTAACAACTCTCTTATCCGCACACACACTCAATACGAGTATCACACAGTCAGAGCTTATATATAATAAAATCAACATAAGGTCTTGCGTGTTACTCATCTAGAATACATGTCTCGGCAAGCATTGCGAGAGAGCCTTACAACTAAATGGTACTTACAATAATAGGTCTACGACGTAAACTAAATATCAGCATGATATCATCTGTGGTCACGTTTCAAGATTTCTAATATTAGTGATCTCTTGAGGAATACGCGGTATTGAGTGTGAGTAATCATATTAAGTGGAGAGTGACTTTTGCTAACAGAAAAAGGGGCATCATATAACGTGACAGCATTCAGGCGGCAAGGTGGATGCAAAGAGCGGTCTCTGTCATGGATAACCTATCACACTCTCAGGGACTATTAACGTGACACACAACGGTTCTCGGTAATTAAGGTGTACATTCATAGACCACAGTCTACTACAGCACATGACATGGTGGAGATCTAGAATATTTCATATAATACTTCCTATACATAATACGAATAAGAGATCGTCGAGACACTATTACTTGAATAAGAAATAGATGCGATTAATTTGAGTTTGACTGGAATTGGTGTTAAAGATATAATATACAACTGTTGATCATGTTAGTACAGCCGAAAGAAATAGTGGAAGCCATCAAAGGCTACAACAAGGTGAAGTCAATCAATATTGCAAGGGAGGGGTGGTTCAAGGGGGGGGAGCAACGCGGATGATTCATGTATGTAGAGGTGGTTGAGGTTTATGATGATTAAAAGAGATATAGCCGCCTCTGTCAGGCGAGGAGGTGCTGTGATAAGGGAGCTAATAGTTGTGTCTAGGGGTCGATGATGATACGAGTCTGAGGGGTGCACAGTGGGTGTCGGTACACTATGAGTGGGTAGTGATCGTGAAATACACTTTTGATCGTCTGTGACTTATTGTCAGATGTTTATATGACAGACTTCTGTCACACATGTACTAGCGAACGTTATATGCGGCAATGTGTGCTTGATGCGACAGTATTAGCTTTGATCATCAGATCTCGCGGCAGGTGCGAGGACTATAGTGTTGGTAAAGTCTATATTATCTCTGTCTGTCTAGTAGTAAGATCATCATGCTCGCAGTCAGCGTCGAAGTGAAGGGGATGGCTATACACTAGATATTATATGATCAATATTATTTCATCAAATGGCTCTATGTAGGTCGCCTTTATCTTTTAACTATAGCAGATTTACCGACTATAGCGGTCTTCGGGTTCTATTGAGAGATGGAGAGGTGCTACACTTGATGGACTAGTCTTGGAGTGGAATAGTGCTCAGTCTCGCGTTCTACATTAGGGAGCATCATCAATATCTCTTTATATTTATTAGGAGTAGCGGAGGGGATCATACTCTTCTGTAGCTTCAGAGTACATCGTAGTGGTAGATGGGACACGATACTGCACTTCATTCTAAACTCTTTGTAGTCGTGCATCATATAATGAGTTTGAGCACACACAGTCAAGGTATCAAACTTCAGAGTCTTAATATATGTTCTTTACCACACACTCTTGAGATCACATATAGGTGTACAAGGAGGCGGTGAAAGGACATGATCTACGAAGGGCACATCTGAGTCACATATGCGTACTCTCTCATATCATCAGTGAGTCTCCACTTCATATCATAGACAGGGACACACTTGCTTATCAGAGTATGAGAGACAATAATTGAATACATGATAGTGTGAGCTGTATGACTGACACTGTCAGATGAGCTATAAGGGACACACGTATGTACGTCAATACATTGTGTCGAGAGCGACAGCTTTGGACTTTAACACAACCTAGGATAATAATCTTTAAAGTGATACACAAAATCAGATTGGCGATAATGTATCTAGAGCGTCGTCACAAAGAACACTATCAAAGAATATCGTAGTTTTGCTAAGACACACTACATCTCTTCCAATCACGGAGATAAGGAGGTAGGTGGGTGAGGACGTAGCGGGGAGCAAGCAGGAAGAATTATGACTAGGACTTATACTTCTCAAGACAGGTGATTCCTAAGGTGTTCTAGTACACTAAGTCTACCACAGGATATAGTATATGTAACGGTCTATATATAACGTTTGATGTATATTGTAGTGTGGTGTAGTAGGCTAGACAGCGTTCTGACATATGTTTTGGTATGTGTGGATACTGATTATGGACTATGACTCTACTTGGCACACACAGGGGTCTATAATGTAGTGTACTATTATTCTGTAGTCTGCGAAGGTGGAGATTGTAGTCATTAGAAGAGGAATTGTCCTGTCTATCTTGCTGAGTTGTTGAAGAAAAAGAAGCAAGTTGGCTCTGCCAGTTCTTCAGGTATCTTCACAATAGAATTATTTGCTTTCCCTAATAAATCCTGGGTGTATGACACTGGTTGTGGTACTCACATTTGTATTACAAAACAGGGATTTAGAGAAGCAAGGAAACTGAAACAAGGAGCACTCTATTTGTACGTGGGCAATGGTGTTCGTGCACAAGTAGAAGCTATTGGAAGTTATGACTTAGTTTTGCCTAATGGCCTTGTGATTTGTTTAGACAATTGTCATTATGCACCTTCTATAACTAGAGGTGTTGTTTCAGTTCACCGTTTGGTAGAAAATGGATTTGTCTAGTGTTTTACGGATTTTGGAATTTTAGTTTCTAAGAACAATGTGTTTTATTTTAATTCTATTCCTAGTAATGGTATTTATGACATTGATATGCATGATCTTGTACCAAATGATAATTCTATTTATAATGTTAGCACTAAAAGAGCCAAACATAATTTGGACTCTACTTATCTATGGCACTACCGTCTTGCTCATATAAGTAAGAAACGTATTGAAAAGCTGCAACAAGAAGGGCTTTTAAAATCAACAGATGATGAGCTATTTGATCAATGCGTATCTTGTTTATCTGGCAAGATGACAAGGAAATCGTTTCCACATTGTCCCGAAAGGGCGACTGATCTTCTTAGAATAATACATACTGATGTGTGTGGTCTAACTAGATATGTGTCAAGACAAGGTGCTAGCTACTTCATTACATTCACGGATGATTATAGTCGTTATGGTTATGTTTATCTTCTTAAACATAAACATAAGGTCTTTGAAACATTCAAGGTGTTTAAGAATGAAGTGAAAAATCAACTCGGGAAGACAATAAAGGCTCTTCGATCAAATCGAGGTGGAGAATACACAAGCCAAGAGTTTAAAGATTATCTCAAAGCTTGTGGAATTGTCCAACAGCTTACTCCTCCATACACACCACAACATAATGGCGTGTCTGAAAGGATAAATCGGACCTTGTTAGACATGGTTCGATCTATGATGAATCTTACAACTCTGCCGTTATCCTTTTAGGATTATGCTCTAGAGTCTGCAACACGCATTCTCAATATGGTTCCAACCAAGAAGGTTGATAAGACTCCATATGAATTGTGGTATGGAAAAGTTCCAAACTTGTCTTACTTAAAGGTCTGGGGTTGTGAGGCGCTTGTGAAGCAGGATACGCCTGATAAACTCCAACAAAGATCTGTTAAGTGTATCTTCATAGGATACCCAAAGGAAACAATGAGTTACTATTTTTACTTTCCACCTGGAAACAAAATAGTTGTTGCGAGGTATGCTGAGTTCCTTGAGAAAAATCTCATAACTCAAGAAGTTAGTGGGAGGGCCATAGATCTTGAAGAAATTCAAGATGAAGATACATCACCTTCTGAAATCACTAGCGAAATTCCTATGAGGTTGAAGGTTTTGAACCACCTCAAGAGGAAGAGATTCCAATTCGTAGGTCCGAAAGGTCACGTCGAGTTCCAAATCGCTTATGTCTAAATGTAGAGGTGGAGGAACATAGTCTAGGGGATCTTAATGAACCCACTAGATATAAAGCTGCAATGTTAGATTCAGAATCTAATAAGTGGATCGATGCTATGAATGCGGAAATATAATCCATAATGGACAATATGGTATGGGTCATGGTCGATCTTCCTCCTGATTGTAAGATTGTTGGGAGTAAGTGGGATTTTAATAAAAAGATTGACATGGATGGTATTGTACACACCTATAAAGCTCGTCTTGTAGCAAAGGGTTATACTCAACTCTACGGGGTTGATTATGAAGAAACGTTCTCACTCGTCGCTGACATTAGAGCTATTAGGATTCTCATATCTATAGTGGCGTTCTATGATTATGAGATATGGCAAATGGATGTCAAAACTGCCTTCTTAAATGGTTATCTTGATGAAGACATTTATATGGTACAACTTAAAGGTTTTATTGATCCAAATCATCCTAGAAAAGTATGCAAGCTTCAAAGATCCATTATGGTCTTAAGCAAGCATCAAGAAGCTAGAATAAAAGATTTGATGAGGAAATCAAAAAGTTTGGTTTTGCTCAATATCTTGATGAGCCATGTGTATATCAAAAAGCTAGTAAGAATAATGTTACATTCCTCATCTTGTATGTTGATGACATAATCATCATGGGAAACCACATTCCAAGTTTTAAAGTGTAAAGGATTATCTTGGAAGATGTTTTGCTATAAAAGATTTGGGGGAAGCAACATTTATTCTTGGAATCAAAATATACAGAGATAGGTCAAAGCGATTGATTGGACTTGGTCAAAATGCTTACATAGATAAGATATTAAAGAGATATAAAATGGATAATTCCAAACGTGGTCATATCCCCATGCAAGAAAGACTTGACTTGAACAAAACTCAAGGTGCTTCAACACCTGAAGAGGTGAAACGCATGCAAAATATACCTTATGCCTCGGCCGTGGGTTCCATTATATATGTTGTAAGATGCACTAGACCTGATGTTGCGTTCGCGTAAAAATATTAAAAGCCGTTTTCAACAGAATCCTGGTGAAAGTCACTGGACTACTGTGAAAAATATTTTTAAGTATTTAAGAAATACTAAAGATATGTTCTTGGTTTATGGTGGAAATCCGGAAGCTGAACTTCGAGTTGGTATTAGTCTATGATCCAACCAGACCGGAGGGATTACCAAGGACACTCCATAGTTAGAAATAGCAGTCCTTAGGTATTGATTGGAGTATGAATGAGTAGTATAAGGGAGAATAATGCCGATAAGATTGAGCTAACACTAGGACAATAAGACTGGACAGTTTGGGAATCAGAGGACAGTGACTGTTGATGGGGCTAGGGAGACTGTAGGCCTGTCAGGTAGTGTAGCAGACTGAGATACAGTGTTTCAATTACAAGGAATTTGGTCCTTTCGCTAAGGAATGCAGGAAACCAAAAAGGATAAGGATAATCATTTGTATTTCATAGTGTGTGTGTGTTTCTCTCTCTAGAAAACACACACATCTTTCCCTCTCTACTTTTCTCTCTTAATAATATGGCTACTTATTTCTTTATCCTCCTCAACATCTGAATCGTGTGTTTTAGGCTAGAATCTTTTTGGGTACAATTGGAATTAGAGCCTAGGTGCATTTTGTGTTGATGGTTTGTGTTTTTCATGGTGTTCGTAGCTTAAAAACCGCACTTCGTAACTTATTTTTAAGCAAAAAGCTTTGGCTTTTTTTGGTTGGTGGTTTTTTGTGCAAAAGCTTGAAACTTTCTCTTCTCTATAGTTTTTGCTTTATGTGTACATGTGTGGGTTATGGATTTTTCATAGCTTATTTTTGAGTTTTTATGGTTCGATTGATTTTTTACTCAAAATCTTGATTCAAAATTTTTCGTGTTAAAAATGATCAAGTTTGCATTTTTGGGGTCCTAATAGGCTTAGATAAGAACGTTGTACAAGATAATTCATTTCCAAAATCGTGCATAATAGGTCTTTTTGTGGTTTATTGAATAGTGTGGGTTTCGAACAGTTGGAACCGATCTACTCAACCGATCTACTCAAGAGCCAGTTTCAACCGATCTACTGAAGTCAGTTTCAACCGATCTACTCAACCGATCTACTCAAGAGCCAGTTTCACCCGATCTACTCAACCGATCAACCAACATCTTTGAGAACCGATCTATCGTGCAAGTCAGTGAGAACCGAACTATCAAAAGCATTAGGAACCAATTTAGCAATTTCACAAAAATAAACATTACACGTTTTAAGTTAATTTAGGTTTTTCTGTTTCGATTATGTTATCTACCGGGACTTATAATCTATTCCATTACAACAATCGTGAACTCGTTATGATCATCGTGGTATATTCATTTATTACCGACGACAATCGTACCATCCCGCGAGATCTAATCTACATACGTTGCATTTTTATAAAGTTTAAAACGAAAAAGATAACAAAATGGAGGTAATTTGTTTTTATTAATTAACAACTTTTGGCATTTGTCACATGCATTCCCTGAGTTTAAAGTGAATTTCACCATTAGTCCTTTCTTTGTTTACTAACCCATTTTGTTGAAACTTCGTCGCACCATTGGTCCTTATTTCATATAATTCAACCGTTAGTCCACCAAAGTGAATTAGATTTCGCCATTAGTCCATTTTAAGCTCATCGATTGTCAACAAAAGCTTAAGTACTTTAATTTCAAACAATTATTCATTCACGGTTTCTTCTTGATTTTGTAAAATCCTAAAAAAGATTCCATTTCTTTTCTCGGTTTAAATCATAGATTTGTAAAATCCCGTGAACGTTACTTGATTTCAATCCACAACTATAATCACTTTACTGATATGATCTACATATCATTTTTACTTCACATCTCGGAAAAAAATGGAACGGAAAGATAATTTCTTTTCAGTGTTAGTATTCAGAATGAACTAAACATGCAAACCAATGCTAAAACATGCAAAAGATCTTGAATGGTAGTTGCCTAAAGGAATTAGTGCACTTAAAATTAAATTTTCCACGGATACTTGAACAAGGCATCACTAAAAGGTGAATATGAACGTGATTTAGTCATAGTTTTGGTTGGAGATGATGACACATTCATAAGAAAGTGCTCTCAGGAACATGGATACACTGGAATAACAAATTACCAAACGAAAATATTCTTGGTCTCCAACTGCCAAATGCCTTTAGGGTGCTCAAGACACAATTGAAGGAAAATTTGACACCTCCGTGCTAATAAAGCCTTCAAGTTTAGATGGTAAGTATGCAAAGAAAGACCTTTCCCGCATTTACAGGGCATGGAACCTCACTCTTCAATGAAACTCATACTCTAAAAACTTTGATTTTCATTGAGAATTATTGCTCAAAACAATCGTCATGCACACGATTCAGAAAAGGTTGGATGTTAAAAAGTTATAGTTCAAGGAATGCATATTCAAGAAGTTAATGCATCGAATGTTAATTTCAGAAGACAAAGACAAGAACGTTGCATGGTATCTTTTTTACTACTTCATTAACACCTCCAGCTTCTTTCAAACAACGACTTAAAAGGAACTCGCACCGAGTATGGATTCACTCTTTGGTCAAAATCTAGAGACTTTCACAGGAATAATGTTCTTAAACATGGATCAACTAGAAAAGCAACTTGACAAAGAAGAATTTCAAGAGATTGGATCCATAGCTGCTTTTAAAGTACTCGAGACACAGTTTCAGATGTTCATCAAGTCACGGATTTATTTGGATGATGAATTGTTGTAATGTCATGCAAACTCTTTCTACAATACACTCAACTCAAGATTCCAATACACTGATCCAACTTATGGAATCTGTTAAGAAGTCAATTGATGAAAGAGCACAACATAAACGAGAGTATGACAGCTGGGTGAATGAAAGACAAATGCAAACAATAGAAGATAAGGTTGATACGAGTAAAGCATTGGATGCTAGTTTGGTTGACACAGAAAGTAGTGTGACATAATCAAATGAGTAGGATACAAGCAGCAGATCAGAAAATGATGCACATGCTAATGATGCAGATATCAGACCCATAGATGATGATGAGCCAATGGGTGAGGTGCAAACGACTGCTAAAATCAATGTCCTTGCTACAGGACAACAACATACTGAGCAACCTGACTTCAATAAGAAGGACGGACGGTTGACAGGTATGTTGAAAACAAATATCATCGGACACTATGTCCTTTGCTGCTATAATTATCTGTAAACCTATACAATTCTGAACAATATTATCTAATCCTCGTATCTAAAAATATTTGTCTCAATAAAGATCGTTGCCTAATTTCAAAAGATTTTTAAGATGGAAAGCGCAACATTGTTTAATCTTTGAACTTAAATATCAATATCAAGCTTTAAAAAGAAGGCAACATGGTCAATTTTCGAAAGTAAAAAGTAAAGAAGCCAAGATTAAACATGACATAGATGTATTTGAAACAATAAACATCGAATTGGAACATAAAGTGGCTAAATTACTTAAGGAAAATGAGACTTTGAAAAGGCATTACAAAGAACTGTCTGATTCTATCAAGACAACGAGAGCTAAGACTAATAAACACTCAACTTTCTTTGGCTTGCTCAAAATGCTGAGTTCAGCTCACTTCAAGAAAGGAGAGATTTGCAATTTGCAGCATTAAAAAAATGACGTTAAATGTAAATTAACAGGAATAGTGTGAATACCCCCTAAGTTTGCAACATCATCAAATCTTAGGGTGTGGGGGGGGGGGGGGGGGGGGGGGGGGGGGGGGGGGGGGGGGGGGGGGGGGGGGGGGGGGGGGGGGGGGGGGGGGGGGGGGGGGGGGGGGGGCGGGGGGGGGGGGGGGGGGGGGGGGGGGGGGGGGGGGGGGTTGTGTGTGGGGGGGGGGGGGGGGGGGGGGGGGGGGTGGGGGGGGGGGGGGGGGAAACTGTTTTACCACCACATAGAAAACGATCAGTAGTTAGACAACCGACTGCGTTTAAGTCTGAACTACCTAGAATTTCAAAGCCACAGTTTGCCTCTCAAGTTGATGTCAATAACGATTTGTCAAAACCAGTCTCTATATATTATTTACCTAAGGAAAGAGAATCTGCTATTGTAAACCTTCATCACGTGATTACATCTAGCGAATCTAGAAATAGTTCAAAGAACATGCCAAGATTTAGTTCAAATGACATGGTTCATAATCACTATCTAGAGGAAGCTAAGAAAAAGACACAAGAACGCGGTAGGAATTCAAGACCTAGTGTGATGTCTTCTGCTAAATCATAAAGCACAGCTAATGGTAGCAAACCAAAACCTAGGAGCAATACTCAAACATCTAGGAATTGGCATGCATCCAAGAGTAGTTGCGTAACGACAAAGACTGTGCCCATAGCAAAACACCCTAGGAATTCTAGGAATTTTTCTGACTCCAAACATTTTGTTTGCTTGACATGTCAGAAATGTTCTTTCAATGCAATCCTGATTCTTGTGTAACAAAAATTCTAAAAGATGAGCAAATCACGTGCTTAGGTTCCATTCCAATAGACAATGAACCAGAAAAACAAAAAAAAATCCAGTAAAGCAAATAACGTGTTGCAAAGAAACCAGAACGACTATCCCAAACGGACTAGTAGGTTTTCAATCAAAAAGACGTCCATTATGCATAAGAAAACAATGAATCCTAGATCTTGTCTTAGGTGGAAACAGATGGGTAGAATTTTCAAAACTGTTGGTCTTAGGTGGGTTTTGAATGGAAATATATTCACCTCTAGCACAACCAAGGTTGATAATGAACCCGCAAATGGTTCAAATAAAGATATCACTAACCAATATGAATGCGAACAAACTTTTGCATATTAGTGAAGGTACTCTTAACTTTAAGGCAGGTACATCTTTCAATCCTAAAAAGGAAGCCTAGAGTTTGGTTGCTGAAAAGACTGATATCTCAGAAACCAGGGCTTCAAGGAATTTTGATCTGTTGAATCAAGCACATTTGTCTTCTGATCATTAATAAGGTTCAGAAATCTAAATTCATGACACAGCTATGAACCGTACACGTTCATGCTGGTGCAAAAAGTTGTTCCTCAGCAACAGACAGTACATCACAACAAGAGTTGGAATTGTTATTCAGTCCTATGTACGAAGAATACTTCAATGCAGGAAATCAAAGTGTGTCAAAGTCTTCCGCTCTTTCTGATAATTCTAAACATAAGACACTAAACCTTCGATGAGATTAATCGACTTTCAAAAGAAATAATCACTCCAACTACAAAAACTATCACTGTTGAGGGAAACTGTATAATATTTTTAAGGATGAACAAAATCCAAAAAATAGAAAATTTCAAAAGAAGAAATACAAAAGAAAATGTTTCACAAAAAGAATCTTCTCGACATGTCTCTTGGAATCGATAACATTTACGTACCTAGAAATGTTGATTAATATCGACACGGGCGTGTAAATGAAGTTCGAACAGGAGTTTCAAATGTTTTCAAAACATGTCATTTCTAATTTTTCTTTATGACTTGTAATCACTCTCAGATTGCAACTCGGTCCCGAACGACAAAGGAGAGTGTACGCATAAGTGCGCTTATCCTTAGCATTAGAAGAGAAGTCTTCTAACATTTGGTTTTTCAAAAAGTTGAACACAATTTTTCAAGAATTTCTCAATGACGATTCAAAATCTTTCAAAATTGTGTGTTCAACACTCCTTCCCTCATATTGTTTTCAAAGACAAGTATTCTACATTTGGTGTCATTTTTTTTAAATGAGTCAATGTTTGAGGGGGAGCTTTTCTGAAAAACAATGTTTTAATGATTGTTGGATACATCATAACATGACAATTCTTATGTATTCAACACATTATAAAAGGTCTTAATAACATCTACGGAATAATAATGACTATTAAATAGATTGATTGTTATAAGATATTAGGTGGTTGAGCACAATTTTTCAAGAATTCTTCGATGACAATTAATAATCTTTCAAAATTGTGTGCTCAACAATGCTAACCCTCAATTTTATATTCATTGTACAACTTGGTATCATTGTTTTTGGTGTCAAACATATGTAAAATCGAGGGGGAGCAAGTTAATGTTCCATGTAATTCATGCTAAGTAAACGTTTTCCCCATGGTATTTCAAGACAAATTTTAATCACAAAGTATTTCAAAAACTAAGTGAATTAGTATTTAAAATAAGGGGAGAAATGTATTTAAAATGTGATCTTGAAAATAATAAGTGATTTATCGGCTCAAAGTGCTTGATACTCTTCGGAAAAGGTTTTATGGTTACGATCTCATACCCTACAACATCTTATTTCACGACGATTCTGAAGTCATAAGGTGGTAAGGTTAGGTATTTGTCCTATGATCCAACCAGAACCGGAGGGATCTACCCAAGGACACTCCATAGTTAGAAATAGCAGTCCTTAGGTATGATTGGAGATGAATGTGTATAAGGGAAGAATGCCGACTAAGATTGAGCTAACACTGGAACAATCACAACAAGGTGTTAGTAATGACGTCTTGGTAAGCATTGAAGGGGTTGAAGAATTAAAAAGAAATGTATGGATAAAGGGTGAAAAGAAAGAAGCCCTCCACACAACTTAGGCAGAAACCGGGTCAATACATATGCTGTCAGAATCACAATGTTGATTGCTGACATTGAAGACGACATCATGGACCCAGTGATGCAATGCACAACCCTTCCCAGCCATTCGGGTTTCTCTCAAAAGAAACTTGTCTCATTTGTCACGGAGATACACACGTTATCTATTGACATCTCACTCCGAGATTGTTGATATTGAATAGGTGGCAGTCTGCTCCAGCCTCCGATTACTAAAACCAAAACGCACTAATCGAGTCTAGAGCCAAGAGATCATCAAATAAATCTCATTAGGACACATTCCATGACAAACACTTGTTGAACATCATTAAGTTCACAAGCTGTTAACAAGAGTCCTACGCATTATCCTTGTGATTCTGCCAGAACATTCAGAGTGATACTCTTTAGTATTCACAATGACGAATGGAAATCCTTCCAGTGTCATCATCAAACAGCACTGCGGTAGGTGACTTGCGAGATTCTATATGAATCAAACTTGTGTCAACTGGAAAGAAACGATGGTGCGATTCAATGTGAATCAAACTTGTTCCAGGAAATGAATTGACGGCTTAATCAGAAAGATAGTAACTATCTGATTCACTCTTACCGTGTTGTCTGCTTTGAGACGTTCCGGTAATGAGAACAAGCAAGCATGGTAAATCTAATACATCTGTGTTAGAAGATGTTGTCTGCTTTGAGATGCTCTGGTAATGAGAACGGCTAGTGCAGCTACAAAACCCTATCAAGGAGATTCTTTGAATCTACCTGATCACAGGTACAATATTTATACTATAAAACAGTCCTACGGAACCGAAGGTTAATCTAACCAAATCCGGACGAATGACAAAGCCATATTCGTCCACACGCTTTATTGCTAACTAGTTTATTTCAGGATACATAAAGATGGAGATGGTGATGCCTTATTCCAGCTGAAGACGGATTCATTACAACTACGTGCACATTTCTCAAACACAAAGACCATACTATAAAGCATCAAGATTTCAAGAATCAAAAAGCATCAAGAAATAAAGACAAAGACTCCCGTCAAAACCTCTGATATACAAGATCTTCCTTTAAATATATCAAGTCTATCAAGGGAGATTGTTAGCAAGCTTTCAAGATGATGCAAAGTGTGAGCATGTTGGTCAAGACACAAGATCACAAGGTGGGAAAGATGATCAAGACGGAAGGATAAAGATTTAAAGATCCCGGACGCAAAGATGAAGTCAAAAGACAATGACAAAGGCTAAAGATCAAAGAACACAATAGCATGAAGGAACAATCTACAACAAAGATAAATGACCAAGACAAAGACAGAGCTTAAACGACAAAAGCAATCACATTGATCTCACAAAATGAGTGTCACAAATGAACTCACTTCATGGGAGATTGTTAGTCCTCAAAAAAATTAAGTGTCGAACGAGGAAGGTTCATTCATTATATAGAATATTAATCTCGTTCATTTATATATTAAATGTTGGTAAAATTGCTAGAACGGTATAGGGCTCATTTAATGTACTCCTAATAGGTCACGTGTATCAGGCGAAAGCCCAAGTAAACTCAAGCCCAACCCAAGACAAACCCACGGCCCATTAAGCCTTCTATATGCCGGCCCACATTGGGTATTTAATCCCCTCTCCATGTGTAGAGAGAGGGTTGTTGGTCTCATTTGTAACTTATGCAAGTACAATCAAGCCAATTCCATTTTTTTCTTTTCCTCCCATACTTTCCTCTCTCAAGTTTCTCTCGTCTAAAGTTTCTTTCATTTTAATCATCGATCTTATTTATCTTATCATGATTCATACAAGTAATAGAAGTGAAGTGAAACTTGGTTTCCGACAAAATTGATTTAGGATAAATTCGCATCAGTTTATAAAGTCATATGATTGAATTGACTAATTCCTAGGTAACATGCAGCAATTATCATACCGGAAATAACCTATATAACGGGTGCATGGAAGTTTTTCCAAAAAAAACAAAAAATAAAAATTTTGCTCAAGCCTGGAGACAGGCATTAGTATTAATCCTAACGGCAATCGTAAGCCCAGCTACAGGAAAATTTAAAAAATTTTCGAAAAATAGTTGTTGCATACCATTTTAAAATTTTTAATTCTTTTATAAACCTCATAAACCTTATTATTACTCATTACTCTCATCATATCTTTACCTGCTTTCCCAAAGAGACAAAAACCTAAATTCTCGTTGTAATATATCTATCCGCCGGTTTTTAATGCTTGGGGTAGTAGTTCTTTTGTCTTTGATTACAGGTTAAATTTGATAAGAAAAACTTAAAAGTTTTCTTAGGAAGCATCATTGTGACGATTCAAGGAGACGATTTAAACCAGTTGATCCGCATGTGTTCTGTTTTCCATTATTAGATGCAAACTAAGGAGTACAAGAGTTTATTATTACTTGATTTCTTTTCCCTTATTCGTTTTCTACGTGTACTTCTATAGAACATTGGTGGACAATTTACAACATAATGTAGTATAGGGTAGAAAATAAGCCTTATAAGAACTATTACTTCAATTGCTATAAAGCTTGTTCCTAATGATGAGTAAAATATCGAAACATAGCCAAAAGTAAAAATGTTGATTTTGACCAAATATTATTTTTATGACACATACCAACTAAAACTGAGTATTAATAGCATCTCATGGAAAGGAATTTATATGCCAAGACAAAAAGAACCCTCAGAATTCCAACCCCAACAATGTTGAGGTTTCGCCTTTGATCTATAGAATTCGGTATCTATTTTTGATAACCCAAGAAAGCGTATATACCTTTTCTCTTGTTCAAGTAAAATTTTTAAAAATTCAGTCAAATGTGTTTATTTTTTATTCCGTCGTTAACGGTATGTATACGTATGGTCTTTGTAGCCTTTTTCTAAGAGCAATTGGTATCGGATTAACATTATATGAGTGTACCTGGAAGTATAATATAAATGTCAGAACTTATTTTTGTTGATTCATCCCGAGACCGCATAGTGAGTTATTATGATTTGCTAAATGATAAGAGGCACTAGGATTAACCCATTGTTTTAAACCTTTAATTGTTATGATGACAAGTTTCTACCCACATACTGAGGAAAAAATCCCCATCATTCATTTGGGTATGATCTAATGGTAAGGATTAATTTAATATTTAATTTTATTTAATGCATAAGATTAAACCTTAAAAAACATCCATCACCTCTTCTTATCTTTGTGTTTTTTAATTAAAACACACTTTCACCTTTATTTTTAAAAAATTACATATTGCAAAAACCGTAAAACGTTAAGATACATAAATTACACCATCGTGACGAGCATTTAATTATCTTTTAATAGATGGGCACTTTCATATACTTTCGACAAACTTTTATTTTATTTTATTTTGTTTTTTTGTTTTTTCTCGGTGCAGTATTTTATTTGATATATCACGTGTGATATTACACTAATCTGTAAGTTTGAACACTTCACTGCTTTCCTAAAACGCGTATAAATATTTGTGTGGAACTCCAAGTGATTCATCATTTTTGGCATTGAAAAGTATATATCTTTAGCTTTCCAACCATTTATTATATTTGGACCTCCAAATCAAAACAGTTTATTTATAGAAGTTGGTGAATATCGAAGAATTTTATTTTTTATCATCAAACCCGCTTGAAGTATCACATGTGATATAACATATTTTTATATTCGAACACTTAACATGATGTCATGAAATGAGCATAAGTATTTGTGTAAAACATTAAATGATTCATCATGTTTGACATTAAAGAATAAAAACATCTTTATCATTCTAACCATATATCAAACATAATTTGTAAAACTTAAATTAAAACACTATTTTCCCACAAAACTATTTTTTAACCCTTTTTAATCATACTAATAGTATAATATTACAAGTGATAGATGACATTGATTACATGTTAAGAATTTCAAAAATAATCACAATTAGTGTCACATTATATTGTTTTATCACATGTGATATTAATTATATGTGGAATATCATAACTAATGTCACATTATATTACTTTATCACATGAAATTTTATTATTATTTATTTATCACTGGTGATACTACAATGTTAGAGGTAATAATTGTTAAGCTACGGGTGAATCTTACTTTATATAGGTATTGGTAAAAGGTTTAGTGGTTATGGTTTTAAGGGTTTTGATATGAGGTTTAGTGGTTAGGGGTTTAGGGTTAGGTATAGATGTTTGTTTGTTTAGTTTGATAGTGTAGTTTTCATGTAATATCAGACTGTGTGATATTGTTAGACAGCATTAGTGGTTTGATGAGGTTTAGGTTGGTGGTATAGGGTAGGGGTCAGGTGTTTAGGATTTTTGGTATAGGAGGGGGAGGAGGGTATCTATAATTATTTTTATATATTGGTGCGTCGATCGAGGGGTTATTATAATTACAAAGGAATAGTGGCCGACTACAAGCCTCATAAGAGGCTTTCCATGGGCCTTTAGCCTGGTTAGCTTTCTATCTTAACCATTCGACTTACTACGAGATTACGACTAACTATATTAGAGGGACTGATACCTTTTTGTATTTCTTACCAATCTCCCCTACTAAATAAGGAGGATGGTCAGCTCCAATTTACTAAGAACCTTAAACCTCCTTAGCATCTCTATGCTTTGACTTTAGTCTTGAGCTCGTAGTCTTTAACATCAATCTTTAACTTGTGATATGTTGTAGTGATCATTGACTTTAGGCTTTGACTTGTATCTTTGACTTGATATGAATGTGATCTTGAACTTCTTGAGATCATCAACCAATCATAATCTCTTTACATCATCTTGTAATCTTGCCATCTTGTGATCTTGTGACTTTGGACTGACATGCTCATACTTTTCTTGATATGATAACTTGAAAGCTTTAATGATGCATCTTTCTTGAAGTTCTTTAACTTTAACACTTCGTCGCTTCAAGAAGGACGTACGGTATCAGAGTAGCAAAAGTCTTGAAACATGTACTTGAGCTTTCATGATGTCTTTAAAAATGTCGGTCGAGTATGAGCATGTGGCTATGAATCTTTAAGAGTGCTAGAACCAGGTACCTCCACGTCCATCTTTATAAATTCCTGAAATAAAACAGTTAGCAATAAATCTGGGGGACGAATATGGCTTTGTCCTTTGCCTATGTTTTGTTGGAGTAACCTTCAAATCCGTGAGGCTCGACCTGTGATTAGGTAGATTCAATTTAAGAAGAATCTCCTTGACAGGATTTCCAGCTATAGTATTGAATCTTTCTCACACATATGTATTAGATTCATCGTACTCAGCATGTTCTCATTATCGGAACGTCTCAAAGCAGACAAAACACGTAAAAGTGAACCAGCGAAGTTTCTATCTCACCGATTATTAAATAAAATTAATTTGAGGAAAAAAATCAATCGACGTGTCATTTGCTAACGAGTTTTGTGACACATCGGAGATGGTTTTTGAGCATTTCAAAAATTCATCAATCGTTAATTCATATACTGGAACAACTTTTATTTATAGAATCGCTACCAATCGTTTCTATCTAGTTTTATGTCACAAGATTAATTCGTATAGAATAGCATTAGATAGTCACCCCTAACAAAGAGCTTGTTTAATTATGGCTATAGAAGTGGATTTCCATCATCATTGTGAATAAAACTTTCGTTATCACTTGATGTTCTGAAAAATCACAAGGATATGATAGGGACTCTTTAAAACATTACTTGTTTTCCAATGTTTCCCGTGAGCAACAAATAGAGTCGAATAGTGGGCCTATGAGATTATAGATGATCTTCTTGGCTTTTGACTCAATAGTGCACTTTTGGTATTTAGTGGTGATCAGAGGCTGGAGCTGACTACCACCTTTTCAATACCAACTAGCTCGGAGTGAGAAAGTTGATAGAAATGCATGTAATCTCCGTGAGAAATGAAACAGAAATCTTTTGAGAGATTTCAAGTGGCTAGGCAGGGTTGTGCATTGCATCACTAGGTCCATGATGGTATTTTCAATGTCGCAATATCTTTGTGATTCGTGACCGCAGATTGTATCGACCCGGTTTTTCGCCTAAGTGTAAGGAGGGCTTCTTTCTTTTCACCTTTATCTTAACTTTTCTTTTTAATTCATTCAACCCTTCAGCGCTTACTGAAGTGACTTCACAACTAATATAGCTCTCATCTCAGTCAGCACGCTTTTCCACTTAATCTCACTTTACTCATTTTTTTTCATACTAAGACTCTTATACTATCTGAAGTGGATATCACTAGTAGATCCCTTGGTTCGGTGGTTCATGGGAATAGATACCTAAACTAAACCACCTTATAACTCTAATACAGTAATTTAAATGGTCGGTCTTTGGTACTTCCACATTTCAGCCAATCACGTAACCATTTGCTCCCCCTTCATATGTGTATCGATTAATTGAAAGAGTTTAGCACATATATGGGTTAGCGCACACTAGAGATCTTAAAATCCACATCTTTAATCATATATTATAATCACATTTTCTCCCCTTATCAAAAATGTCAAATCTCTTGATATTTTAGATATCAATTGATTCAAATATTTATGGTTTTAGAGAAAAGATGTCCAATTATTAACAAGCCGATTATTGGAACATATTAATGCTCCCCCTCAAATTATGAGGGTATTATATGGTCTTTGAGTATGTTAATTTGAACTTTTTTGAATTTACTAAGAAATTCTTGAAAATTCATACTCAAACTATATATATGCCTACTTTTTAAGTCTACACTACATATATACATATTTACAAGTTTATAAAATATACGAAATGAACTTATGATGACGAACACAACATGACAAAGTCATATTATTCGTTGAAGTAGCCGGAGGTCAGTTCCATAATGCCTTTCACCAATAAAATTTTTGAGGCTCCTCATCATCCTTCTTTCTTTCAGCTGCTTGTCAATCACCTTGATCATGATATTAGCTCTTTTCTTTTCTAATGTACTCTATCTTCTTTATGGTAGGTACCCCATTCGGATATTCTTTGTGATGTCATCCAACGAAGTTCGAAGCCTAGTTAATGTCCTATCACTGAACTTGTAGAGTTCATCTGATCGCACAACCTGTTTCTCCTATTGATGTCATCTAACGGAGTGTATGGGTCCCTTTTCCTGATGCCGGGTTTGGTAGTTTCTGGCTTGGTGACGTTGGTCCTTTTCTGGTAACTTTCGAATCTCAGTTGAAGATCTTCGACTTGCTTCTAAATAACCAAGCTTGTGGTGAACATTCTCATTGCTATTGCGATGTCAGAAACATCATCACCTGAGAGATTTGTGAGTCAGTTCTGAACAACAAAGAGTAGCATGTCCTCGATGTCATTGATATGAAGACGTAGAAAGTCGCCTTCCTTAAATGTGTAAAGGTCGTAATCGGCTCTTCTTACTACAATCTCTTTCAGTTACCCATACCCATGTTTCCTTATTACCTCGATCGCAGTTACCGCTAGAATACATTTCATAAAATATACATCATGTCTTGATTCTAGGCCCTGTGCATACCCATAGAAGGTCTTACGATGTTCTCTCCAATGTGAGATTCCCCATAACGCGTATTTATCATAGGCAACTTTAACAGGAATCCATATATTTGGAACCATGTCTTCAATGCCTGGAAGATCATATTGAGCAGCCTTCATCTTTGTAATAGAAGTCGTGTAGGTCATTCTCGAAACTCCTCCTTGCAGATACTTGAGATCAATGTTGAAGAAGTAGTCAACAGGTACTTTTTGACAATTTCCACTCATAACTAAAGGTAGAGGTTTGGTAAGATCAAATGGATAGTCATCGCCTTTTGGATTCTCCCAATTATGTTTCTTCAATGAGGCTTTGTAACATTCTTCAAAGTCATACTCCAACTCAGCATAATTGGAACGAGTGTCTTTGAGAAGTTTGAATGCTGGCCCTAACAGGGTTTCTTGAGTCAGATTGGTGATCTTTAGGCCATTCATGATGTATGCAGAGAAGTCTATAGGAGTTCTCATCAATTCATCAAAGGTCTTTGATGGTTTATCAGCAGAAGATACAAGAGTCATCAACTAGTTTTGAGTTTGTCCTTGTTGTGGAGTCTTGCCAACATTCTAATCAGGATCAGTAGGTTCTTGAGGTCGTTTAGGTTTGGTAAACCAATCTTGTTTAGATGTGATATTTCCCTTGGGTTCTTCATCATCATTACCCAGGTTCTCCTCTTGATCTTGTGGCATATCCGAATCTGCAACCTCAAACTCTGGTTCTTCTGACTGAACAGACTTTCCAAAAGATTTTAATTAAGACTTGTCGCCTTTGGATGAGCCAGACTGTGATTCTTTAACTTTTGTACCTTTTGTTGGTTCTACATCCTTGGTAGTCTTCCTCTTCTTCAACCCTCGATCTGATCCAGCGGAAGTGTCTTCATCTTTATCTTTATCTTTTTCAGCTTCTCTTCAATAAATACACTTTACCATAAGTAGAGAAGAGAGTCTTGTTAAGATCATAAGATTTTATCAATCCTTCATAGCATTCTTTGTGTTCAGGAGCTGCCAGATATGATTCACTTTTATCCATTTTGTCGATCAGAATCTTCTTCAACTCAAATTCTATAAGCGTTGCAGCAACCTTATTTGAAGATTGTGGTTGGGAAGACTCCTTGGCTAGAACAGCCTTTTCAAGTGACTTAGTAACCATGCGTTGGATCTCTAGAGGAGCAAAGTTAGATACTTCCTTTGGCAGAATATGAGGAAGTTGAATCTTGACTTGCTCAGTGATCTTAGCAGTAATGGATGCCGAAAGGAAGCTTATGAACTCGTCTCTGGTGGCTCCGAGTCTTGCGTCTAGATGTTCATCTACTAGAGTAGTTACTTGAGTTTTAAGAGGATCATCCTTTTTTAGTTTAGAAACATCTTTCTCCAAAGCTAAGACTCTGTTGTTGAATTGAAAGACGGATGCGAAATCAAAAAGTGCTGATTGAGGGTTTGTAGCTTTAGTTGTTGGTGGTGGTGTGGATATTGATTATTGTGGTGGAGGAGTGAAGGATGGTAATGATTGTAGGATAATGGTGGTGAATATTGGTGAAGATTTAGTGATAGCTGAAATAGGTACAGTGAGAAGTTTAGGTGTTTGTTGGCTTGGTACTTCATGATGGACGTGAACATCCATTAGACAAATAATATCTGCATCAGTATGGGGAATATCTGAAAAATTCAAGAATTTAGATGCCAAGTCGGATGAGTGAGAAGAGCTGATAACTGGGACTTCAGTCTTCTGTAGAACAGTAGAAAGTGTTACATGAGCATCTTCTATGACTTAAGAGATCTTTGGATTTTCATTCCCTTGTTGAACGTTAGTCATTTCAGCATCGGTACCCTCCTCTTGAATAAACCCTTTATCAGTATCAGCTGGTTCATTCAACCTTATATCCACACCATCGTATAGCGAACTGGTAGTATAATCCATCTCTTCATCCTCATCACCTTCAGCTTTATCTTTAATCTTTGTTTCATCTTCATCATCAGTATCATTAGAC
>BQNB010062679.1:0-35985 GCA_026074375.1 Tanacetum coccineum
TTATATATCTTGTGCTATTGATCTATGAGGTAACACGCCCCGGACCCTTATTCCGCTGCGACCCAATTTGGGGGTGTTATAGGTAAATCCGAAAATCCACGACGTCATCAAGAAAGAAGTTGAAAAGCTTCTTGACGCCGGATTAATTTATCCGATCTCTGACAGTCCATGGGTAAGCCCGGTGCATTGTGTACCAAAGAAGGGTGGCATGACCGTCGTGAAAAATGATGAGAATGATCTTATACCGACTCGATTGGTCACAGGGTGGAGAGTATGCATCGACTACAGAAAGTTGAATGAGGCTACCCGAAAGGACCACTTCCCACTTCCCTTCATGGACCAAATGCTCGAAAGACTCGCGGGAAACCAATTCTATTGTTTCCTCGATGGCTTTTCGGGTTATTTCCAGATTCCCATAGACCCAAAGGACCAAGAAAAGACAACCTTTACTTGCCCATACGGAACATTTGCCTATCGTCGCATGCCTTTTGGGCTATGCAATGCACCTGGCACGTTCCAACGATGTATGATGGCAATCTTCCATGACATGATCGAGAAAACGATGGAAGTGTTTATGGATGACTTTTCAGTCTTCGGGGATTCTTTCTCTACATGCCTATCCCACTTGGACAAAATGTTGAAACGGTGTGAAGACACCAATTTGGTCCTCAACTGGGAGAAAAGCCATTTCATGGTAAAAGAAGGCATTGTTCTCGGACACAAAATCTCTAAATCAGGAATTGAGGTCGATCGAGCTAAAGTTGATGTTATCGCCAAGCTCCCTCACCCGACTACTGTGAAAGGTGTCCGAAGTTTTCTTGGGCACGCCGGTTTTTACCGACGATTCATACAAGACTTCTCCAAGATAGCCCGCCCAATGACTCATTTGCTTGAAAAAGAGACTCCATTTTTCTTCTCAAAAGAGTGTATCGAATCCTTTAATACACTTAAAAGAAAATTGACTGAGGCTCCGATTTTGATTGCTCCCGACTGGGACTTGCCCTTCGAACTCATGTGTGATGCAAGTGATTTTGCAATTGGGGCAGTCCTAGGGCAACGAAAGAACAAGCATTTCCAACCAATCCACTATGCCAGCAAAACCATGACTGAAGCTCAAGCACACTACACTACGACCGAAAAAGAATTACTTGCCGTGGTGCGAAAAAGTAATTGTTGCCGTAGGTATGCTTTTGAGAATTTTCGGTGTTCATTGTTTATGTCTAGAGCATAGTGTTCTACCGACTCCATTCTGTCCTAATAAAGTATTCTTCGCCTAGAAAGAGTAAGGCCAAGATGATGCGGTGGACTCCTTTTGCTCCAGAATTTGATGTTTATCAACGAGACAAAAAAGGAGCTGTAAATCTGGCCGTCTGATCTTATTTTCCAGACTTGAGAACCCTCATCAAGATAAACTCGAGAACAAGGAAATCACTGAAACATTCCCTCTCGAAACTCTTGGATCGGTTGCTCTTCGTGCTGATAGTACCCCATGGTTTGCAGATTTCGCAAACTACCATGCGGGGAACTTCGTTGTCAAGGGAATGTCATCCCAACAGAAAAACAAGTTTTTCAAAGATGTCAAACACTTACTTTGGGCGAACACCTTCTTGTTCTAAATCTGTATGATCAAATGATCGGGGTGTGTGCCGGCAGGGAAGCTCCGTCATTCTCGAAGCTTGCACAATGGACCACCGGGGGTCGTCATGGTGCAACCTCACCGCTAAAAAAGGTCTGTGATGCCGGATTATTTTGGCCTTCAATATTTAATGGTCGCACACTGAGTTGGGTTAATAAATTGTGACTCGTGCCAAACGTAAGGGAAAATTTTTACATTGGAATGGAAGATGCCTCAAAATTCCATCCAAGTTTGTGAAATCTTTGACGTTTGGGGCATCGACTTCATGGGACCCTTCCCATCTTCTAAAGGCAACAAATACATACTTGTGGCTGTCGGACTTACTGTCCAAAATGGGTGATAGCAATGCGCTCCCCACAACGACGCCGAGTAGTTTGTAAATTTCTCAAATCCTTCTTTGCCAGATTTGGTGCTCACGGTCCATATCAGTGATCGTGGAACGCATTTTTGCAATGACCAATTTGCAAAGGTCATGCTTAAATATAGAGTCACTCATCGTCTCTCCACCGCGTATCATCCCCAGACAAGTGGGCAGGTTAAAGTATCAAATCGTGGTTTAAAATGAATTCTTGAAAGGACAGTGGGCGAAAACTGTGCCTCTTGGTCGGAGCCAAAAACTAGATGACGCTCTCTAGGCTTCCGTACAGCATTAAAAACACCATTCGGTGTACTCCGTACAAGCTTGTATATGGAAAGGCATGTCATCTACCGATTGAGTTGGAGCACAAAGCTTACTGGGCCCTTAAAAATGCTAACTTTGATCTCCAAAACAGCGGTGGCAACGCAAATTCAGCTCAATGTTTTAAGTGAACTGCTGTGTTCAAGCCTATGAAAATTCTTGATCTACAAAGAGAAACACTAAGAGAATTCATGACGAAAAGTTCAAAAACGTGTTTTCAACGTCGGTGATCAAGTCCTCCTCTTTACTAAGATTGAAAAAATTTCTCCGGCAAATTGATGTCCCGTTGGTCGGGACCATTTCCATTGTTTAAGTCTTTCCTTATGGCATCCGTTGAGTTATCTAGAAACTCGGCGCCAAATTCAAAGTATTTGGTCATCGTCTCAAGCACTACTTTGAGGTGATATCCCTGCGGGGTGCGGTATGGATTTCCCGGACCTCCAACATTCCCTAAGGTCAACTGATATTGCAGGGAATTGGGTCAAGTCTTGGACCCTTTAACAAGCGCTTCGTGGGTGGACCTCCATGCTTATCCTAGTTTAGCAGTAACATTAGTTGTTAGTATGCTAGCGTAGTAGGAATAAGTGTTTTGTTGGTGTGAGGAGGCTTGATCTTTCCTTTTCCCATGTTTTGTGTTTTGTGCTGTATTGTCCAGGATGTCCCGGATTTTTTGAAGCCTCTTTATCGTTGCTATTTGTCCTTCGATCTACAAGAGACTTCAAAATCTTCAGCTTCTTTTGGGAATCCGTTTATCCTAATCTTATCGACTAACGTTTATCTTTAAGTTCATACTTCATAAACGGTTAGGATTTGCATAGAAACCTTTCGTAAAACATTGAGGACAATGTTTCATTCTAGTATGGGGGGATCTTCGATTTGATTTTTGCCTGTCAGCGTTGTTTTCACGTAATCCCGTTTTTACCACCAAAATTCCAAAAAAATGAAAAAAATTTAAAATTTTCAAAAATAAAATAAGTGTTTTTATCACAATGTTGACTTTCTTGCTGGGTAGAATAAGAATAAATTTTGTCCTCATCGAGCGTGTTGTGCTCTAGCGTGTTCCTTAACCTTTAGACTTAGACGTTGGCGATATCTTCGCGAAAGAACGAAAAATGATAGAGTTAAGTATGAGTTGAATGCTAAAAAGGATATTGGAAATCTTAAGAGGCTTCATGTGTGTTAATTTGTCGCTTTTCTCCCTCAAGATTCTATACTGACTAATAACGTGCTACTTTTGAAAAATTAAACTTAAATACAATTTTTTTTATAGTATATAGCAAAAAAAACTTTAGACTTAGTTCAAATTTATACTTGAATTTTTCAAAAAGGAAAATGTTTTCCCAATATAAAAAAAAAAAATGATGATGAAAATATAAATATATTAAATGTGGGTGTAAAAGTTTGCTGTATTCTTGCGGCCACAACCGATGTTACAGCCTTCTAATAGAAAAACCCATAGTAAGGAATAATTATCGAGACTGATAAAAGTTTGCTGCATTTAGCGGCTAACAACCGTTGTTGCAGCCTTCTAAATGGTGAGGGTTACATTGCGTAAATTGTTATTGTTAAGTCGGGAATAAAAAGACTTCTTTTTGAATAATCCCAATATGCTTTTGAAACTTTGGCTATTACTTAATATATTTTTATAGAGCTATGTGCAATACGGAAAAACCCTGGGGGGTTTTTGAAACCTAAGGTCCGTGAGTCCGAATACTAGTTCTGTGGGGTTGTCATAAAGCCTGGTCAATTAACGCAAGGTTGGGATTATGTGTGGAGACGGAAGTACGCTACATGGGTTGATCTCGCTTTAAACTCATTATTCTCGGGCTGGAGCGTGAAACATAGAATGTTGCAACGTTATCCATGGTTGAAATTCAAAATAGCACACACACATTAAATTGATGTAAATTGTCGGGGAGTGTAAAAGTTTACAAATTGCAAATATGGGGTAGTGTTAGCCATCTTAACTCATAATTAAACTGTGTTTTCGTTTTAAGCTGGTTTGAGATTAAGTGAAAAAGGGGAACGATGAATTTATCCTTTTTGGGGCATTCTCGGATCGAAATGCATCTTGTTCTATAATCCCTTAAAGTTATTAAATAACGAAAGTCAAAACGTTCTAGAAAAATGAAAAATACAAAAAGATGTGTAGAAATAGGTGTACATATAAAAAAATTGGTAAAGACGGGGATTTTCAAAACTCTTGAGTCTTTAACTTCCTCGATGAACACTTAGCTACTTTTCGAGGTTATTAGTCGAGGGTGTTTGAGATTCTTAGTTTTCCAAATGCTTACTTCATAGCATTGCGTGAGGACACGGCAATACCTTAGTATGGGGGATTTTGGTATGTGTTTAATTACACATACCTTTTACCTTTAAAAACGAGCTAAAATAACCAAAAACGGACTTAAAATGCCAAATATATGCTTGTTTTGCTAATTGTATTGTGCAGGAACGGATATCTAAGAAAAGGACGAAAAACAAAGCAAAAATGGACAAAACCGGGCTCGGAATGGAAAAGCAGGAAAAGACACAGTCAAGTCAAAGCCCAAGTTTGAAAAAGTCAACCCAAGTCAACCCCGACAAACCCGAAGCCAAAAGTCAAGAAAAACAAGTTTAGGGACTAAACTTGTAAATCCCTAAACTTATTTTAAAAGAAGAAAAGAAGGAAATAAACGAGGGGGTATGATGCCAAATTGGCAAAGAAATTCACAAGGGGCAAATTTATCCAAGTCCCCTAAACCATAACTAACAAGGACGTGTACTGCAACAACCAATATAACCCTTGGGGGGTTATATTGCCAAGTCCTCAAAGTTAATACACCACAAGGACGTGTGGTGCAACACCCCTTATCACCATGAGGGGCCATTATTGCCAATTACCCAAACTTCACCCCAAACTTTAAAACACTGTATATCTTCCTCGTTTGCTTTCCCGCCAAATCTCCATAACCCCACAACCTGTCATTTTTCACCTCGTTTGACCTCCCACATACATCCAAAAACTTCACCATCCTAAACCCCACCCCCCACATGGGTTTGCCATGTTGGCAATCCATAAACCCACCAAAAATCATCAAGGGTTGAAAAACTTCGACTTGGGCACCAAGAAATTTGAAGGGCCAGGATTGTTTGTCTACACTCTCACAACAAACACACTTCAATTGTGTGTCTACAAAGTAACACACTTGCATGAAGACAAGAAGACGAAGACCAAGTGAACCCTAGCTTATGTTTCCTATTTAAGCTGTGTAAGCCCCTTGTGGCAAAAGGGTGTAGTTTTTATTGTTTAAAAGTTTTAGTGTATTAAGTTTTCAGTTTAAGTTCTCCTATGTACTTGTACTTCACTTTTTTAATGAAATTCAGTTAGTCTTACCTTTGTGTTCTAAGTTACAAATATCTCTTTAACCTTTAAGCTCTCAATATAAGCCATTTTTATAACCTGTTTTCAAAAACTTTAAGGAAAATTAAAAAAGGGGACAAAGTACTGTTGGATTGATCAAGCATTGGATGAATGAGCAATTTGGGATGGCTCATTGGGTTTTGCTTAGTTTAAGCTTATTTATAAGCTTTGGGTAAGTTTAGAGCTTAATTAGGTTTCAAAAATCCTGTTTTGAGCAAAGGATTAAAGGTACATTTCTTTTAAATTTTGCTTAAAAAGTTACTGTAGCAATTGCTTATTAGCTTATTTTTAGCTTATTAATGTCTTGTGTGCTTATTTTTGTTCATTAATGCTTAAGTGTGCCTTTTAGTTACTTTTTATTTCATTTTCATGCAACTTGATGAAAATCTGTCTAAAATGCTTAATACTGTTCTAGCTTATTAGATTTAAAAAGTGCTTAATTGTTTTGCTTTTCACATTTTTATTGCTTAATATTTCATAGTTAGTAATAGTCTTTAGAATTCTTAGCTTAACTCAGCTTTTAGAAGTTTAAAAATCAGTTTTTAAAATTAAGGGGGTGTTTGGGTTAAGTGTAAAAACGGGTCAAAACAAGTTTTGTATGGGTTTTAAATGCCAGTTAGCTTATTTTATTCTTAGAATTATAAGTTGTTTTTTTAGCATCTTATTCAGTCTCATCCTTTAGGGTAAAATGCATAGTAAAAGTTAACCTAGGATTGTCTCTCATTTCTCTTCCTTCGTAAATTTTACACTTAAACAAAAAATGTCATTTGAATCTGATTAAAAAAATGTAAACTAGTTTTTTCAAAGTAGATATAACTTTTTCATGTCTTATTAAAATAGCTTTTAATTGTTTTTCTTATAGTTTGGAGGTCAATCTTAATCTGTTTTTAGGATTTAAGGTTTTGCTTATTTGTTTGCTAGCTTATAAATCAGCTCAAAGTTGCCTCCTCATTCTGTTTTATCTCCGTTATAGTATAAGTGCTTATTTGTCTTCTAGCTTATTTAGTTATTATTTTTTGCTCAAATTAGCTTTTACTTGCGTATTAGGTTTAGTTAAATGCCTGTCCTTACTCATCTTCAATTGTCTTTAGCTTATTAGTCTAAAAGTCCAAAAGACTTAAGCATTTTAGCCTTTAAGTTCATTTAAGCTTACTGTCACTTTTCTTTAAGCTCTTTTCCAGCTTATTTAGTTGTAGAATTTAACTCACAAGTGCTTATTTAGGATAGGGTAGAACCCCTTTTTAGCTTATTTGATCGAATGTTAGCTTAATAGTTCACAAAGGCACCAAGAAAAAATCATTTAAGCCTTTAAGCTCAATTTAGCAAACTGCCATCAAAAAGCCACTTTTTCAGCTTATTCTTAGCTTTTCATAAAAAGTTTTAGTTTTAGAAAATAATAAGCTTCATGTCCTTTACAACTTTGCTTTTGAAAGTTTGTCCAAAAAAAAGAAGGGAGATAAGGGGTGACCCGGGTGAGCAAGACTCGAACCCGGGTCTCAACCCTCAATACACCCCTCTTTTGTACCATCCTTACCGCTGTGCCCTTGGGTCTTTTATGTAAGACCCTTGGGCACTCAGAAATATAAGGGGGTTTTTGGCCTTAAAGCTATAAGCTGTTTTGGGCTTATTTTCGGCTTATTTATAAGCCGAATTTTAGGTTTCTCATTTTTCGTAGAATAGTTGTAGTGTAAAGTATTTTAGGTAAATTTTTCAGAATTTTTAAAAAAAGTTTAGTATTTTTTATAATTTAATTTAGTTAAAAGTTTAAAAAATTCATAGAAAATACAAAAATTATCAAAAAAATATTTTTCTTTTTTAGAAAATTTTCTTTAGTCATATAGTTCGTAGGAAAAATACAAAAATTTTCGTAGGGTCATTTTTGTAACTTTTTGATTTTTAAAGAACGGGCTCGGGTACGGTTTTTGTCTTGACTCGTTTTTGGGTCAAACGACCTCCGTTTTCAGTCTAGTCTTTTTCTTTCTTCCGTTATTAGTCCCCATAGAGTAGTTTAGGAACAAAAATTTCTTTGTAGGGTAATTTGAAGATTTTAGTTTTTGCCCATTTGTTCAGGATTCGTGCTCTAGTTTTTTTAGTTTAATTTCGTAATTTTTAGGTTTTTCTTAATCGTTTTTGTTTATTATTGTTTAATTTAGCTTTCCACACTCTCAAATCATTTCTCTCATTCAAACTCCAATCTTCCGACTGTATCAATTTTCCAGCACAGCCTCGTTGGGGATTAACGACCCGGGAACATTCTATACTGCTCCTGGTTTTGTTGATTGATTTGTTTTATCTTTAGATTATATATATTATTATATATTTTATTATATATTTTACTATATATAGTTAAAAGAACCAAAAATTAACAATCAGAGTCATGCATTAAGTGTTTGTACCTTGTGCTAAAGTGGTAGTAAGAAACTAAAGTGATTTAGGAGGTAAAATGACCTAGTTTGGTTTTCTTGCATTATTGACTTGTACATTGGGCTTTAGAAAGTTGTAACTTGATTTAGGAGGGAAAAGATATTCAAATGTTATGCATTGTACACTTGTACACATGTTTGAAGGCTTGCACATTCATTTTATATGTATACATTACATATAATTAGGGTTTTGATATAAACGTTAACGGATAAAGTCTGTTTTGATATAACGTTGTAAATGGTATGTTAAATGGATAATGTACTTGGTAAAATGATATTAAGATATAGACTTGACATATTAGGATGTTTACATGATATAAACATAGATATAGATGGCATTGGTAGAGGTTGCGTGAGCTCGTTTACTTTAGAGATGCAAGTTACGTTGCATAACGAGATAAAGCAAAAAAAATTCCTGTAATAAAGGTGTGTTGATTTATTTAATAGATGGATATTATAGTGCATCTAATTTAATAGATGGATAATTACATTGATGAAAATTATGGGTTGTTATAGTCTCCCTCAATTAAAAGAAATCTCATCACGAGATTTAGTTGGATGCCGAAGTGTTGTTTGAAAACAGATGTGGATACTTGGCACGAATTTGATCTTCGCGTTCCCATGTAAATTCTGGTCCTCTTTTGGAGTTCCATCTTACTTTGACTATAGGAATATGAATTTGTTTCCGTTGCTTGACTTCTCAATCCATGATTTCCACTGGTTCTTCCACAAAGTTGAGTTTGTCATCGAGTCGAAGCTCTTTCATCGGAATGACAAGGGATTCGTCAGATAAGCATTTATTTAGATTAGATATACGTGAGAAAGTATTGTGGCATTCCTGAGCTCTTCAGAAGACTCAAGTTTATATGTCACGGGCAATCGTTCAAGGATTTTGAAAGGTCCAATGTACCAGGGATTAAGCTTTCCTTGTATTCTGAATTGGATGACACCTTTACGAGGTGACACTTTTAACATCACACGATCTCCAACTTGAAATTCTAAAGGCTTTCGCCTTACATTGGCGTAACTTTTTTACCGATCTCTTGCAGCTTGCAAGCGTTGTCGAATATGCACTATCTTTTCAGTGGTTTCATGGATTATTTCTGGTCCCGTAAGTTGTAACAATTCTACTTCGGCCCAGCAAAAACAGGTTGATATGCACTTCGCGCATAACAGTGCCTCATTTGGTGATGCCTTAATACTGGCATGGTAACTGTTATTGTAAAGAAAATTCTACTATGGTAAGTGTTTTTCACCATCCTTTTCCAAAAATCCTAAATCACAGCTACAAATGCATATCTTCGGAGTGTTTGGTTGGTTCTTTCACTTTTGATGCCATCAGTTTCGGGAATGATTATGCCGTACTCATGTCTAATTGTTGTACCAAATCATTTTGTAATGATTGCCAGAAATCTGATGTGAAATGACTGTCACCAATCGAGATGATTGATATGGCACTCCCATGAGGAGATATTTCTTGATGTATAACTTGTAAGGGTTTTTCTCTTCCATAATATATGTTCTTTGGTAGGATGAATTTATGCGGATTTGGTATGGCGATTGACAATGACCCGATTGTGTTATGTCGTTTGATGTTTTAGGTAGTTCTGGTGATTAAAATCCAGCGTATATTTTTCCCACTTCTACTTAGGGAATCTTCCGGTATGTACCAGTAAGTAGGATGGCTTTGACATTCTGCCTTACTCTAGATCAAGTCAAAACATTTGCCAATCATAATTCAGCGTGATTGCTTCATGTTAGGGCCCACCTATATAGTTTCTTTTAGGTCCTGATACATCTTGCAGAAAAACCTGGGTGAATGGAATACTTCGATTTATGGGACTCATGCATGATTAAGTCTCTCAGATTACCAAAAAGTGGTAACCAACTTCGGTTTTTAATACAACGAGTTCCATCAGGACGTATTTCAAATGCTTTGTCCATTCCTCGTAAGTTTTCAGCCTTGATGTTTTCTTCCTTGATTGCTTCAGTTTGAGCTTTGAGAATTTGTGATGGTAATTTTAGATGAATGGTCATAACTAATGATCTAACTCGGAGTGGTTTGATTCATTCTTTATGGCTTAAGGCATCTGCTATGACATTTACTTTTCCAGGATGGTAGCGAATTTCACAATCGTAATCTGTAAGCAATTCTAGCCAACGGCGTTGTCTCATGTTTCAACCCCTCTTCCTTCCTCGTCTTCCAATCCTTCTGATCTAGTATTTGCTGAAGACTTTTATGATCAATGAACACAGTACATTTGGTGCCATACAGATAGTGTCTCCAAATTTTAAGAGCAAACACTACTGCTCCTAATTCGAGATCATGAGTGGTATAGTTTTCTTCATTAGGCTTAAGTTGTCGGGATGCATATGCAATAACCTTCTCTCTTTGCATTAACACCGCTCCCAGACCTTGATGGGATGCATCACAGTAAACAACAAAATCGTCATTTCCTTCTGGTAATGCTAAGATTGGAGCTTCACATAGCTTCTGTTTTAGTAGTTGAAAAGCCGACTCTTGGTCTTTTCCCCAGATATACTTCTTGTTTTTCTGGGTTAATTCAGTCAAAGACTTTGCAATCTTTGAGAAATCTTTGATAAATCTCCGATAATAACCGGCAAGTCCTAAGAATTGACGTATTTCTGTGGGTGTAGTAGGAGATGTCCAATTCTTAACTGCTTCAATCTTGGTGGGGTTAACATGAAGTCCTTGACTATCAATTAAATGTCTAAGAAATTGCACGATACGAATCTAGAAATCACACTTGGAGAACTGGCATACAACTTCTCTTTCTTGAGTAATTCTAGGATTATTTGCGTGCTCTTCTTTGTTACAAGAGTAGATGAGAATATCATCGATGAACACTATCACAAATTTATCCAAGTATGGTTTACACACACGGTTCATAAGATCCATGAATACAGCAGGTGCGTTAGTTAAACCAAATGGCATTACTTGAAATTCATAATGTCCGTATCTTGTTCTGAATACAGTCTTGGGAATATCTTCATCCCTGACTCTTAGTTAATGATAGCCTAGTCTTAAGTCAATATTCTGTAGACACTCGAACCTTGAAGTTGGTCAAATAAGTCTATCAATCCTGGTAATGGGTAAGATTTCTTTACGGTAGTTTAGTTCAACTACGGTTTTCGATACACATTTGAAAGATCCGTCTTTCTTTATTTACATATAAGACCGGAGCTCACACAAGGCATAAGTACCTTGGTCAGATAAAAACCTCGAATGATACTCTTGAAGTTGGTTCGATTGTTCCTAGCATTTTTGATGGAGCTATCTATAGGGTGCTCGGGCTAAGGTGTTGTTCCTGGAAATTAAATCGTTTTGGATTCTAACTTGGTGAACGGGAGGAAGGCAAGGTAAGATCTTCTTTGATAAACTTCTAGGAATTCCTTTGCACTTCTTGGATATCATTCTAGTCCTTTTCTCGTCTGACTTATTTTCCTTACTTGGGTTACAAAAAACTTGACAACCTCGAGATATATATCTTTCGGTTTTTATACAAGATATAAGATTTAGTCGGGTTTTACTTTGGTCACCATAGGTTGGTCAAAGTTTTATTGTTGATGGGATCGTGGGACGACTTTCTGTCATAGATATTCTAGCATGATAACTGGGATAAGCAATCCATACAATGACGACATCGAAATAATGAGTTTATTGGCTAAGATCAATTTCGAAAGGTTAGTTTAACAAAGTCAGGGTGCAACCCTGAATAACGGTGTTTGTGCTTACTAGGTTTTCGTCAGCCATTTCGATATTGTAAAAGGTATCTATTGTAATGGGTGGAATATTTAGCATAGAGGCAAGAGATATGGACATGAAGCTTTTATCTGTTCTAGAATCAAATAATACTCTAGCTAGATGTTGGTTTAGAAGGAACATACCCATGAACTACGTTCGGGTCTTGGTGAGCATTCCTATCCCTCAACATGTAGGCTCTTCCCTGGGCATTGTTGTTTGGTGGTTTTAAGCAATGATTTGCTAATGCCCTTTTCTCCACAAGCATGATAAGTAACTGTCACTGGTAGCAGATTACTTCTAGTGGGCTGGCCCTTTGTTTCTACAGTTCTTGGTCAGATGGCCCACCTTGTTGCAAGTATTACACTTGACAGTGCAAGGTCCTATGTGATGCAGAGTGCATTTCTTACACAAGGGATGGTTTCCAGTATACCCATTGTTTTCAGTTGGAGTGACAGCATAAGACCTGAAGGTTTCCTGTCTTCTGTTCTGTTGTGGTTGGTGATTATTGTAGCGGTTGTTGGTGTTAGTGTTACGGTAGTTGTTGTTGTTGAAAGTTCTTTTGTCGTCAAACTTTCGTTTGTGATCACTTGATACTTGCACTGGAGTGTGCTTTGTTACCTGATCCATTAGCCTCTGGGCTATGTTAATGGCTTCCTTTAGAGTTTGAGGTTTAGAGGCGATAACATTCCATTCAATACTTCAGGCTACCCTCGATGAAAACTTCTTTCAATTTCTCAGAATTGGCACCTAGTGGGATACAAGTTGCCTCATTTCTGCGAATCTTCTCCACATTTGTCTTGAGGTCACATTCCCTTCTTAGTCTGATGGTTAAAATTCGTCTTCCATCTTCTGGACCTCAGTTCGGGGACAATACTTCTTTATCAAAAGCTTCTTGAATTCAACCCAAGTATTTGTAGCTTCTCTATCCTAATAGGTTGGGAAAATGAATTCCATAGGCTAGAGGCTTCTTCAGTTAAAGTACCAGTAGCAAACTTCACCTGGCAGTCTTCGGTACAGTTGCTACGGGAAAACACTGATTCGGTTCGCTCAAACTAGCGGATAAGACCAACAACGCCTTCCGTACCTTTGAAATTGATAGGTTGACAGCTCACGAACTCTTTGTAGCTACACTGTCTTGCTACATGAGCTTCTCTTGGTCTGGTGGTATTATCAGTATTTGCAATGTTAGCGGCTTGTGCTTCTAGAGCTGCGGAAACACTATTAGCAACTAGTTTCTTGATGGTAGCCTGAGTCATGGCTGATGCTTCAGATGTTGACGTCCTTTTGGGAGGCATTCTATCAACATAAGATAACACGTAATAAGAATGATATCACAAGTCTTAAAATTCAATGCTTATTTTTGAACTTTAAAGCATTTTTAAATAGTGATATTGAAAATCATAGGATAACTTATTTGTTTGGTTTCTAACAGCAGCCTGATTTATTAGAAGTCACTGTTTGATTAATAATGGAACGACGATGGAGATGTTATATTGGACCAGGTTGAATATTAAAATGGGGATCACCATTATATTATATCATGATCAACTTGCACTTTGTATTGTACCTAGCTCAAAATTTGACATAGTAGTTGTTATTTATACCACACTATCCCGTGGCTAGGTTCTTTCAACAGGCTATAACGTGTGTTTAAATCTAAGTAGGTATTTTTCTTTTCGATGGTCTTCTGGTTGTTTTTGTGTTCATAGATTGCATTTAAAAGACTTTCCTTATCTGTTTGGTGATGAACCTGGATATCTTCGATGATTTGTTCTAGATTAGCAATCCTGAAGTGAGCTAGAGCAATCTTGCTGCTATTTCCCATTTGCTTTCTTTGAAGTTTAGAAATTTGAGTATGAGACTTTCGGATTTCAGCTTCCAGATTGTCAAAATCTTGGTTGGTGCATGTTCAACCGGCCATTTCTAAGAATTCTATTTGTCTTTCTTATGGTACTCAATGCGGTCGAGAGTGAGTGAATATAGGTGACTTCATAATTTCCTCTATTTGACTCCTCGTGAAGTTCCAGACTTGTCTTACGAGAGCTTTCTCCTATCTCAAATGCTTGAGGTAGGACAGAAGTAGAGGATGATGATATGTTACAACCTCATTTCTTAAGTGGTAATAATTCCTAAGAAAGAAAGAATTCTTGAGGATTAAACATTGGAGATAGCATTGAAGATGAAGGCACAATAGTTGGTGGTGGAATAGGTGATTCTTTAGCATAATATGCATGCATGACCTTCATATAGGGGTCATCATGAAAAAGTGAAAGAGTTGGTAAAGCTATTAGAACTAAACCAAATGAGTTATTTGAAGAGCTAGAATAAGTTTTTCCTGGTGAAGCTAGGACATAGTCTGGGGAAGCCGGGATATAGTCCAGAAAGTTAGAGGAAAAAGCATCCTCAATATTGGAAGTAGGGTGGTTGGGAGAAGACATCACTCTATTAACAACCCAGCGGTAAATAACATAAGTTATTTATATTATTAGTATATTCGATATGTTACTTTCCATACTATTCCAGATATGTAGTGGACGGAGGACGTTCTTGGATCGGAAAAATAGAAAGTAGTTTAGTTAAGGTTTCAACCTTGTTCTCTATAACCTTGGCTCTTGATACCAATCTATAACACCCCCATTTTGACATATAGCAGCGGAAGATAATCTGGGGTATTATTTCATAGTACAACAGTCATAATCATAGAAAACGAATCGTAAAGAGACGTTTTTAGAAAATATAGTTATCATTCATTTATTCATCAGAGTTTTTACAAAAGAGAGGTTCCCAACATCTAGAAAATAAGTTGAATGATAACAGTTTAGCCATCTTTAAGTCCGTGCCACTCCATGCCATGTGATGCTCAATTACCTGAGATAAACATGCTAAAAAGATCAACACAAAGGTTGAGTGAAATTCATAGGTTTATGTTAAACAGTTTGAATACAAGTCATCATAATAGTGGGTTACGTTGTTATACACCCATAAGTGTAATAATTGCAATGAGTACAATTATTATGGAAAACAGTATTATTGCCCTAAGCTCATGTGTAGATCCCAGTCTGAATAGATCTTTCTAGCCTGTTAAGGGTGGTAGCCAATCTAGATAGATCCAAACTAACTACAATAGAAACAATGACTATGAACAATATAAGCTATGCGGAAACTAACTTATATTGCTAAGAAGAACAAAGAATAAAACATAACTTTGATTACTATTAATCTGCTAGGTTACAGATTACTAACTATGAATATTTGTGAAACTTATATCTCTAACTAGTGCCATAGGGTTCCTTTTATACACCAAGGAAAACCCTAATGAGCTTATAAAATGCGTTAAGTGATAATGTATTTCGACTTCCTAAATATATCATGCTCATATCTCACTTATGCAGTACTAATCTAACAAGTACTATGTGTACAAACTAGCAGTACTACATATAAATAGCAGAACTAAACATGTTCTGGCAGTACTAACTATAACTATCAGCAGTACTAAGTGTAGAAGCTCTAAATTCCAACAATCCTCCCCTAAACTTGTGATTTACCATTAAATCTCAAGTTTCTTTTGATGTTCTCTGCGCTACTCGAATGCTTCCAAACACTTTACTTCTTGGTTTGTTTGCTTATTGTTATATCTTTGTCAAAAGCATCATATGCCATCTCTGATGTTGATCCACTCTTAGCTTGTTACTTGCATTTAAGTTGCATGTCCCTTTGTCAGTAGATAATCCTTTTTAACCACGCTGTATATTTCTTGTCCTTTCTTTGTAGATACTTGATGAACCTGAACACATATCATATAACCACCATTTCAAAGGATCATGCATATATTTCTGGAGTTCTAAATTTTTTTCTGCATTTGGTTCAAATAACATCTTTAGTTCAACCCATAATTCTATCTCTTTATCTTTAGTAAGTCCTGATGAGTTGTATCTTTCTTGAATAAGCTCCATTAATTGATCAGATACCATCCCTGTCAAAATTCTTAAGCATGTCTTCAAAAATACCTAATACAACCTCGTGTGATTGCCTACTCTGATGATTTTCCAAAATTGCATAGTGTTATCAGAGTGAACTTCCCATCCAATTATTAGGTATTTGGTTTGAAGAGCTTTAATATTTTTACCTTCATCTGGAACTATAATTACCATTTGATTCAGTTATCTTGAGTCAATCATATATTTGCTCTGAACTGAACTCTGAACTTCTTTAGTTCTTTATTTTAGCAGGTTTCCACCCCCCCCCACCCCCCCCCCACCTCCCACCACCCTCTTGCTTTTTTTTTAGTTTTTTTTTTTTTCTTTTTTTCCTTTTTTTTATGCTTCGACTCTTGACTGTCTCTTTTTTGTCTTTGAACTTCTTTTCAGAAATCCATAGGCACAAAAATGAATGGAATTTGATCCCATCCTTTTCAAATATTGGTCTTATTTCATCATAGCTCATTCCTTGTGAAATTGTTTTCTTGTGCCTCCCTGTTTCTTCAAGTATACCATCATATTCTTTCTTACTTCAGCTACAGATCTGGGTCTATTTTGAAGAGCATGATACCTTATAACAGAAGGATCATTCCAATCAATGACATGAGCAATATCAACTTCAGTTACAACTTCTTTCTTTCCAGCTTTATCATATTCTTCTTGCAATTGTTTGGCAATTTCAGCATCTTTGCAATCCTTTTTCTTTCTTCATCATCATTCTATTATTGTATATTCTAATGGCTTCTTCATAACAAGCTGTTCTTCTTGCACTTGCTTTTGTTCTTCCTTTTGAAAACAGATTTCATCTTCAATCACGATTTCCTTGCCTTTATCTTTCTTCTTCTTTGCACTCCTTATATATACCAAACTTTCAGCAGCAGTACTAACCTCAGGAGTTGCACTAGCAGTACTAAATGGTACACTAGCATTATTAAGTTCAGTATCAATAGTAGTAATCTCTTGTTCCCCTTTTCCACAAGCTCAGTAGGTTCTTCTATTAATTCAGTAGTCTCTTCCTCTTTTAGCAATACTTCAGTATCATCACTAATCTTTTCCTGAATCTCTGCATCATGTGGAGGAACTAAAGAAAAATCAGCATCCATGTCTAATTCTTCAATCAAACTCCTCCCCTGTTTGGAATAATCCTCCTCTATAGCTTCATCTTCTGAAAGAACTATCTTTGTTCTTCTCTTAGCTTTTCTTGTCTTGACTTGCTTCTCCAACTTCTTTACTCTTTTGACTAGCTTGGTAATAGCAGAACCATAAACCTTCTTAGTGTTCATCAATTCATTCTCTAATCTTCCAACTTTATTAGTTGACTGATTAACCAAATCCATCAATTCATTATGTGACACACTACCCTCATCACGTCTAAGTGATTGAACACTTTGAAGAGGTGATTCATGGGGCATTGGAGCATGCTCCTCTGCATTAGGTGTAGTTTCTATGATGGGTGGTGGTGAAGTTGAAGGAGTACTGACTGGTGTATGTTGAGGTGATAAGGATGGTGAAGACGTGATTCTTGAGGGAGATGTTTCAAGTGCAGTGATCATGGAAGGAAATAAAGGAATGTCTTTACCAGAATAACCCCTTGTAATTCGCTTCATGTTATTAAAAACTTTATGTGTAAGTATAGGAGTGGGATAGGTTCTTATGTGGGGTTGAAGAAGTCTCCTTTGCTTGTTTAAACAAATTTGGATGAATCTAGGATACATCAAAAACTTATGAGGGTTATTGATAAGTGCTTAATTACACATATCTTTTACCTCTAAAAACGAGCTTAAATGACCAAAAACAGACAAAAACTGCCAAATATATGTTTGTTTTGCATTTGTATTGTGCAGGAAGTGGATATCAACAAAAAGACAGAAAACCAAGCCAAAATGACAAAACTAAAGCATGATGGAAAGACTGTGCAAATAATCAAGGCAAAGTCCAAAAATGACAAGTCGAGTCAATATGAAAGATACTGTTGGATGCAATTCTTAACCCATCTGATGGGCCGGGAAAGCCCAATAGTATAACTGTGAAGACCAAATGGGCCCTCAATCAGTTACAACAGCCCATTTATGTGCAATTGACAAAGACTGTGAAGATTTGAAGCCCAATCTAGCCCAGTTACAGCCAAATCTCAGCAAATCCCCCCCCCCCCCCCCCCCCCCCCCATTCCCCCCCCCCCCCCCCCCCCCCCCCCCCCCCCCCCCCCCCCCCCCCCCCCCCAATATTCCACCCTCTACACACAAAACCCACTTCATAAACCTTATTGGGCTTGAAAAGGCCAATAAGGTTTATGTAGTGGGTTTTGTGTGTACAATGGCTGTGATTGGCTGTAACTGGCTAGGATTGGGCGCCTTTCAAAGTACTTCACAGTTCTTTGTCAATTGCACTTAAATCGGGCTGTTGTAACCTGACTTGAGGGCCCATTTGGTCTTCCTAGTTATACTATTGGGCTTTCCCGGCCCATCAGATGGGTTAAGATTGCATCCAATAGTATTCTTCAGTATTGACTCTGACTTGTATTTTTGGACTTTGGCCTTGATTTTGCACAGTCTTTTCCATTCCATGCTTAGTTTTGTCATTTTGCTTGGTTTTTTCTGTCTTTGTTGATTCCACTTCCTGCACAATTACAAATGCAAAAAATTCATATATTTGGCAGTTTTGTCTGGTTTTTGGTCATGTATGCTCGTTTTTAGGGTAAAAGTTTGTGTATTTAAGCACTTATAATAACCCTCATAAGTTTTTGATGTATTCCTATATTCATTCCTAAACTTTCTTCTGTATGATAGAAACAAGCAAAGGAGACTTCTTCAACCCCACATAAGAACCTATCCCACTCCTATACTTACACATAAAGTTTTTAATAACATGAAGCGAGTTACAAGGGGTTATTATGGTAAATGGTGCTTCCTTTATTTTCCTTCCTTGATCACTGCACTTGAAAAAATCTCCCTAAAGAATCTCGTCTTCACCATCCTTATCACCTCAAACATTTTACACCAGTCAGATAAGTACTCCTTTCAACTTCACCACAACCATCATAGAAAACTACACCTATGCAGAGGAGCATGGCTCCAATTGCCCAATGAATCTCCTCTCAAAGTGTCAATTTCACTTAGACGTGATGAGGGTAGTGTGTCACATAATGAATTGATGGATTTGGTTACTCAGTCAACTAATAAAGTTGGAAGATTAGAGAATGAATTTCGAACACTAAGAAGGTTTATGTTTCTGCTATACCGCTAGTCAAAAGAGTTAAAGAAGTTGGTGAAGAGCAAGTCAAGACAAGAAAAGCTAGGAGAAGAAAAAAGATTTAGTTTTTAAGAAGATGAAGCTATAGAGGAGTGTATTCCAGACAGGGGAGAGCGTTTGATTGAAGAATTAGACATGGATGCTGATTTTTCTTTAGTTCCTCCACATGATGCAAGAGATTCAGGAAAAGATTAGTGATGGATACTGAATGTATTGCAATAGAGGCATTGAGACTAACTGAATTAATTTGTAACTATCCTTATGAGCTTGTAGAATAAGGGGAACAATGAGATTACTACTATTTATACTGCACTTAATAATGTTGTGTACTTTTTGTTCGGCTGAGTGCAACCCTGAGGTTAGTACTGCTGCTGAATGTTTGGTATATATAATGGAGTGCAAAGAAGAAGAAAGATAAAGGCAAGGAATGTGATTGAGATGAATTGGTTTCAAAAGAAGTACATGAAGCAAGTGCAAGAAGGAAAAGCTTGGTTATGGAAGATGCCATTAGATTACTAAGATAGTTGATGAGAAGAAAGAAAAAGGATTGCAAAAGATGCTAAAATTGCACAAACAATTGCAAGAAGAATATGATAAAGCTGGAAAGAAAGAAGTTGTAACTGAAGTTGATATTGCTCATGTCATTTATTGCGAATGATCCTTCTGTTATAGGTATACATGCCTCTTCATAATAGACCCAGATATGTAGCTGTGTGAAGTAAGAATAGAATATGATGGTTCTTGAAGAATAGGGAGGTATACAAGATAAAAGATTTCAAAGGATTGGTAGCTTGATGATATAAGACCAAATATTTGATAAGGTTTATGGGATCAAAATTCCATTCATTTGTGCTATGGATTCTGAAGAAGAAGTTCAAAGACTAAAAAGAGCAGGTCAAGATTGCTGAAGCAAAACCTGCTAAAAGATAAAGAACTAAAGAAGTTTCAGAGTCAGTTCAAGAGCAAATATATGAATTGTCTCAAGAATAGCTGAATCAAATGGTAATTACAGTTCCAGATGAAAGGTATAATAATATTTTTTAAGCTCTTCAAACCAAATACTATTTATTGGTTGGGAAGTTCACTACTGATATCACTATTGCAATTTTGGATATCATGAGTAGGCAATCACACAGAGGTGTATTAGGTTTTTGAAGACATGCTTAAGAATTTTGACAGGATGATTGATTCAAAATATGGGAGCTTAATTTAGTTCAATGAAGATACAAACTTCAGGATTACTAAAGATAAAGAGCATAGATTTATGGTTGAAACTAAAGTGTTATTTGAACCAATGCAGTCAAACCCAAAAAAAAAAAAAAAAAAAAAACAAAAAAACACAAAAAAATAAAAAAAAATTTTAGAACTCCAGAAATATATGCATGATCCTTTGAAATGGTGGTTATATGATATGTGTGCAGTTCATTCATGTTTTACAAAGAAAGGATAGAAGATATAATCATGTGGTTAAAAGGATTATCTACTGACAAAGGGACTTGCAACTTTAATGCTAAGTAACAAGCTAAGAGTGGATCAATAGTCAGAGATGGCAGATGAGCTTTTGACAAAGATCTACAATATAGCAAACAAACCAAGGAAGTAAAGTGTTTGGAAGCATCCTTAGCAGAGTACATCAGAAGAAACTTGAGATTTAATGGTAAATCACAAGTTTAGGGGAGGATTGTTGGGATTTAGAGCTTCTACACTTAGTACTGCTGATAGTTATAGTTAGTACTGCCAGTACATTGTTAGTACTGCCAGTTATAGTTAAGTACTGCTAGTTGTGCTGTTACTTTCACTTGATATACTTTTGCCATCAATCAGATTTCCCCTGTTAAGGTGAGTTCATAGCCTCGCATTTTAAATCTTCTAATGTTTTCATAAACCCGCGAGGGGGATACATGCTATAAACCATGAATACGAGTATTTTTCCAACTGTATGCTATCCTGATATATTATTGCCTAAGTCCTTACTTTTGCCATTAAGACCCCACTATCATGAACCGTTAATTACTTTTCGGAGTAAGCGCGAATGCTGTGAATAGATCTATTTGGGACTGAGCTTCCCCGTTGGTGTACCTATACTTTCTGGTAACCAAACGTACTTCATTTGAATCACTATGCGGGTGTTTGGCAAAGGCACCCGTTGGGGCAACTTCTTGTAATTATTGATTATCTCAAGGTCTCGGTGTCATGAGCTTAGGGCAATAATACTGTTTTCTATAATAATTGTACTCATTGCAATTATTACACTTATGGGTGTATAACAACGTAACCCACTATTGAACTTGTATTCAAACTGTTTAACATAAACCTATGAATTTCACTCAACCTTTGTGTTGACTTTTTAGTATGTTTATCTCAGGTAACTAAGCATCTTATGGCACGGAGTGACACGGACTTGAAGATGGCTAAACTGTTATCATTCAAACTTTATGTTTTCATGTAGATTTTGGGACCTCTGTTTGTAAAAACTCTGATGAAATAATGAATGATAACTTATCTTTTAAAAACGTCTCTTTTGAGTCATTTTCTATGATTATGACTGTTGTACTATGAAATAATACCCCAGATTAGCTTCCGCTGCTATATGTCAAAAATGGGGGTGTTATAGATTGGTATCAAGAGCCACGGTTATAGAGAACAAGGTTGAAACCTTAACTATAACTACTTTTCTTTTTTCCATCCAAGAAAGTCCTCCGTGCCACTACATCTCCCGAATAGTATGTAAAGTACATAACTATTATACTATTATATAAATAACTTATGTTATTTACCACTGGGTTGTTAACAGAGTGATGTCTTCTCCCAGCCACCCTACTTCCAATATTGAGGATGCTTTTTCCTCTAACTTTCCGGATTATATCCCGGCTTCCCTGGACTATATCCTAGCTTCACCAAGAAAAACTTATTCTAGCTCTTCAAATTACTCATTTAGTTTAGTTCTAATTGCTTCACCAACTCTTTCACTTTTTCATGATTACCCCTATATGAAGGTCATGCATGCATACTATGCTAAAGAATCACCTATTCCACCACCAACTATTATGCCTCCATTTTCAATGCTAGCTCTAATATTTAATCCTCAAGAATTCTTTCTTCCTGAGGAATTATTTCCACTTAATAAATGAGGTCGTAACCGATCATCCTCCTCTACTTCTGCCCTACCTCAAGCATTTGAGATATTAGAAAGCTCTCGTAAGACAAGTTTGGAACGTCACAAGGAGCAAATTAAGGAAATTTTGAATCATCTAGATGAACTCTCTCTTGACAACGAAATGCACTTGTTACACTAAAGAATTCACCATGCAAAAACCCAATCACTATTGTCATTGTTAGTGCAAACGATATATTATTCTAAACTGTCTTTTCCAACATTAGCTCAACACCTTCCCTCTTCATTCTCGCTTATCCTTCCCTACTTTTTATTACATGGAATCATTTTCATTTACTTCTATATGCATACCATTTTTAACTATATTTATTCTTGTCATAATATAACTACTTTCGAGAATATATTTTGACATGACGTATTAAAATATTATTGACATTAATTTACTTTTACATGTCATAATTTTTATTTTATTATTTTCCTCCAAAAACATACTTGGAATATTTTTTTTCTCAACAAGTCAAACACACTACGTATTCAAATCATGCTTTTCCTAATCATCCTTATCATTAACATTTAGTTCGACCCAAAGTCTTACAACAATGTTTTTACTAGAACCTCATACATGAAAAGCATACATAATGCTTAACAACGAAACCTTGAGGATTTAGGAATCTCTCATTACAACCCTTGACAAAAGTCTATCCGAACTCAGATCATCATCTTTGGTAGATAATCATTTCTTAAGGAACATGTCATTCTAAAAACGATAGTACTCCTATCCGAATGACATCTTGGATGAAGTCGTTCTCATAACAATGGTGTGTCAAACTATAAACGAATTTTGTTCTTGTTTATTAAAGTTGTGTGATTGGTTGGATAAATTTAGTGTCAATTGAGTCTTAGTCATCGAGCATGTGTCTTGGTTCTTTTTATCTAGGTTTTATTTTTTTTTAAATAGAATTGCATGTGTCTAGTTTCCAACATCTCTTGAAAGTGTCATACTTTAAAGTACTCATACCTAAGACATGCATATTGTAGGATCGTTGTACCTTAGTATACTAACCCTTTAACCTGTAAAGGATGTTACCTCCTTGAATAAATCCAAGTCAGTAGCAATGTAACACTGATATAATATTGTTAATTATGCGGAAACTAATTAACAATATCAAGAAGAACACACAATAGTTTCTTAAACGATTTCTATTATAAACCTTTTGAATCTGCCTAAGTTGCAGATCCCTAACAATACAATACTAATGATTCGTGTATTTTTGTTATATCTTCTAAAGCCTTCCCAGGGGTCCTTTTATAAACATAAGGATAACCACTAGTAGGTATACAGTCCCTGAATAACACAAATACTAATGAAGCTTATCACTAATAATTGACAAGATAAATGCTATAACAACCGATTAAACTTTATAGTTTTCCTATAAATAACTGACAGTACTTGACTTTTCACATCTACGCAGCCATAATTTTGATCTTTCATTTAGCAGTACTTTGACTTTTTCATGGCAGAACTTTGACCTTTACTCTCGTAAGTCCTAACAATCCTCCCCTAACTTGAATTCCACTTGCTTGACTTCAAGTTTCTTGATAGTTGGTCTTCTTTGTTCAGCAGTACTACCTTTTTAATCTTTTAAGCTTCATCCTTTTTTGATTGTTTTAACAAAGCATCTTTTCTTTTTGTGGGGGTTTACAATCTGTTGAATGCAATCCTTGATAACACTTCTTGTAACATTCTTTATCTTGCATCAAACAGAGTTGTCCCTTCTACAACATGTCTTTTCAACATGAATTGAATTATATGAGCCTTTACCAAGTAGCCATTCCACTCTTGGTCTAGACAGTTCTTGGTACCTAGAAAAGGTAAAATAATCCGATGAACGAAATCACTTCAAACACTTCAAACATGAATCATAGTGTGTTGATACTATTAAGACTTTTGGTAATCATTACAACCATAAACCTGATATGAATTGTTCTTTACCTGTAGCCGTTTGCTCAGACCAGCCCAACACCTCAGTAATAAAACATTGTGAGATTGAGTACCATATAGTTTTGAGCAAACTAATAAACTATCAACGGATTTGATTTTCTCTTTACCAAAAGCCGTTTGCTTTAGGAGTAGTCAATATTTTCATTGTAATACCAGGTGTATTGATCAATCCATAACAATTTTTGGTAAATAGTCAACCATCACAGATTTGAGATGTCTTTACCAAACTGTTGATTTGGACGAGTAATTCTTATTGTTTTTAAGACAGGTAATTGATTACCTATGTAATAGTGTGTTGGTTTTCACCAACACTCAATCCCTTAAAACAGTTTGATATTCAAATATATGTGCCTTAAATCTTTTTGCACCCTCAATCGTCACCTATATTTCAAAAACAACTTTTAACTAGCAGTACTTCATCAAGGTAACTGTTTGTTTTTACACTAGACATAACTTTTGAACAAAGTACTGCTTGTTCAAGTTAAATCTTTTTATCAAAATAAGATATATATAAAAAGAAAATTTTGATAAATCATACCAGTTGTTTAAGAATTTCCACCATCTTCAGTTGTCCACAAAATGAACAGATGTATCAAAGTAATGGCTGTCTCATTCTCATCTTCAACTTCCATCCCATGTTCCAACATCCTAATCATCAACTCTCTAGATAGAGGATACCTTCTTTCAGCTAGCATGTGAATCATAGTACCATCCTCTAATTCTAGTGTATGCACTCCTGAAGATTCATTAAGTCTCCACCTTACGATTTCCCAATCTTCTTGGTTCTTCCAGAAGTCATCACCACTAGTTTCAGGAGTCTCCCAGATAGTTGTAAGGTCACCTAGAAGTATCAAGCCTAAACCAGTTGGAGGAATGTGCTCATAATAGTCTTGAACAACTCGATATAGGTGATACAAATCCTGTCTATCTAAGATATGCAGTATCTCCCATAAAGTATCAAAAGCCCTGAAATGATTATTCCCCCTGTGAATGATGAGATACTCTCCATCCGGTGAATCAATAACCTGAAGCTCTGTAATCATGGAAATTCCTTCTAGAGACTCTCTTTCTTGTGCACACTTTTCAAAATCTACAACCCTAAGATAATTCCTAATCTCATCAACTGTCTCCGTCCTCAACTTGAGCTTCTTGAATGGCTGTTCTTCAGAAATTGTAGCTTTTCTTTTCCTTGAAAGTCTCTTTGCATTTCTTTCTTGCAACCACAGCCTTTCTTTCTCGGAGCCCATTGGAATAAAATCTTTGTAGGAGTCTTTAATTGATTCTCGAACTTTGTCATACAACTCTTTCATCTGTGGATACTTAAGTTTTTGCAGATTCTTGTATCCTTGACCTTTTAAGAAATTCATCATCTTATTCCTTTCTTGAGCAAGAGAAGTAGGTTTTACCCTCAACGTAGTCTTTGGCTTTGCTTTCTTTAATTCTTCAAACCTTTTTCTTTCTTCTTCTGCATCCCATTCAGCTTGAATCTTTCTTGCAACCTCCTCATCATTTGTAGTTTCCAAGGCTCTGATTTGTTGAAGAGTCAATTTCTTCTTTTTAGGTTCTTCAACAAGTATCCCTTTGCCTTTATCTTTTGGATCAGTACCTTGGCTTGATTGTTGAGGTTGAGTTTGTATGGAACCAGGAATGCTCAAACCTCTTGGTCTAGAAATAGCAACAAGAACTTCAGCAACTTTAAGTTGTTCTTCAGACTCCATAACTTGAATTGGACGGAGTGGGCTTGAAGGACCTGCTTCATCTTCAAAATTTAGAGTCCTTGGAGTAATAGTACTCTGTCTAGCAGTACTTTGAGTTGTCTCCAAATCCAGTTCTTCTGTATCTCCACTCTTTACATTAGAAGCTTCTTTCTCCTCAATATTGATTTCCTCAGTCTCATCAACTTTTCTTCAAATACTTTCTGGTTCATTGCTTTTTCTATCAATGTTAGGAGCAACAGCATCCCCCCCCACCCCCCAACCCACCCAGCATCATTATCCAACCATATCATCAAGAAGGATCTGCTGTATCTTCTTCTTGAACATAGTGCTCTTCAGACAAAGTACCTTCTTCCTTATTCCTCCCCAATTTGACTGAAGACACTTTCTTTTTATGCTTCTTGTGCTTCTTACTTCTTTTCTTATGCCTCTGACTATCCACCCAAATAGCATGATGCTTGACCACTGGCTGTACGAATTTGGACAGTTTCTTGAGCTTGGCCTTGAGCTTGATAATCTGTTTAGCTTGAGAAAGGGTTTGCTTCTTGAGCCTCCTAACTTCCGCTATTCAAAGCATTATATATCTAAAAGTCCCGATCATCACCTCCATATGTTTGAGACGCACTGTGGGAGTATAATCCATTGGAGATGTAGGTCTAAGCAGCAAACCTTGTAATTGAGCAGTACCTATAGATGCAGCAGAAACCTTGTAGGAGAAGTAGTCCCTTGTGAGTATCAGTACCTGGAACGTACAGCAGACCATTGGACAATACTATCCCTTGGAGCAGCACTTTGGAAGGGTAACCTTGAGCATCCCTTGCAAAACTCGCAGCCTTAGAATGAGGACTAGTAACTATGTTTCTTCCTCGCTGCCAATTCAGTTACTACCATCTAACATGATGGAGTCCAAGGGGTTATCCTACACGAGAACGTTGGACTATTTTCCCCTTCATAAAATGAATACTTAGAGAGGCAGAGTAACTAAGGCATAAAATCCTGAGGTCGTCTACTCCCACTACCGTGCTTGTTCAAAAATAGCTGAACGAACCTAGGATACATAAGAAAGGTGTTACCAATGGAAATAGTCCTAGCATTCCATTCATTATCATCCAAAGAAAAGTTGAACTTCGATTCGTATGCTATCCTACTAGGGACAGAGGCGATATTGGTGCCCAATTGCTCTCCATGAGGTACTCTTAAGACTAAGGCAGTGAAGATAATAACATGGACCAAGTACTTCTACTGTTGGGCTAAATAAAGGTTAATGAGAAAGTGAAGATGTGCTAAGAAACCCTCGTAGCCAACTAACTCTGAGTGTGTCCAAATAACTATGCATAGGAAACAATCAACACCGATTTGCATCATCAAAAGAGTAGATCAGCATACGAATTGTTTCTTCAGAGATCAAGATCTTTTTGCCAGCAACCATGGCGCGAATATGAGGTACATCATTGATCACCCTGAGAGAAGCCGTAGTCCAAAATTGTTGAAGCCATGGACCGATGAGATCAGGATCAACCAACAAAGAGTAATTAATGGAGCATCCAGTGAGATAATCGATGATTTGATAAAAATCGGCATTCTGCGCCGTCTTCTCCACACAAGCAATCATGTTGTGTTTGTTACAAGTGCGAATATTTGCCATTTGAAAAGAATTTGATGTGCGTCGGAGGTTGGAAGTTAAAAAATTTATGAATAAAAGTAAATAAAGTGAGAGAAAAATGCAATTCAGTTGAGTATTTATAGGTTGCGACGGATAACTAAGAAGTTACCGTTGTAAATACGTTTTTAGCGCAAAAACGTATGTTTGACCGTTGACCGAACGTTAGAACAGTACTTAGTTGTCTAAGCAGTACTTTCTAAGCCAAGCAGTACTTTGAGATGACGAAGCAGTACTTTCAACGTAAAAAGACTTCCAACTCAAATTTGTCAACCACAACCGTTAAAATCTTGCAAAATATCTCTTCAAATCATGAACACTCTCAACCATCATTCATACCCTCCCCTTAAATGGAGCGATAGAGCTTCCAAAGATTCTTTCTAACCAGAACAGTACTTTACACAAACACCAGTACTTTACATGTGATCCTCCCCTCAAATGTAGCTATGGGTTTATCATCCCAATAGTTACTACCAAAAAATTAAATCTTGCCAAGTCAAAGCCTTTGGTGAGTAAATCTGCTACATTGTCATCAGTAGGGACCTTGACCACATAACCACCCTTGAATTTTTTAAAATCAGACAGCTTGTTCTTGTCTCCTGTCATACTTCCAGAGCATCCACTGTCAATAATAGCATAATCTTTGAGATCTTCTTCTGGATTGCCCTGTACAAACAAGTTAAAGAATTAGACTCTTTTAGGGACCCAAGTCATAACTGACTTGGATACCCCTAATGGAGTTACATACTCAAATTGCTTGAGTGTGTAAGATCCATTATCCCTATTCACAGAATCTAGATAATTCCCTTTTTGTCTCCATGTTTGTTTTGAATTGATCATGGTACTCTTTTTGACATTTTGTGGAAGTACTGCTTGAGATCCAACAGTACTTCCCTTCTTAACCCAAATAGATTTCACAATTTTCTTGGGTCTTTGTGGTCTGTAAGTAGTCCTTGGGTTAGAAGACCTTGATGATGGTGAGTAACTTGAGATTCTAGGTCTTCTATTATCCATCCTTGGATAATAAGGTCCATCAGTACTTCGTGAAAGTACTGCTTGTGGTACTCTAGATCTAGCAGTACCTTGATAAGTCACATTAGCAGTACTTTTTGAAGGTACTGTTTGTGTCATTGTTGGTCTAGCAGTACTTATCAACCCATCCCTTGTAAGTACTGCTGATGGATTAAAAGATCTCCTTTGGTAAGGGTACTTAGAGTTTCTTGAGAAATTATTATGGTTCACCCTTTGGATGTTGTTCCAAACTGGTCTTGTTTCCCTTGAACCCTGTGTTCCCTTAGGTTTATGAGTTTGGGTTTGTTTGAAGGTTCTTTCATGTAGGTTACAATCCTTAATTAGGTGATTAGGACTGTAACATACAAAACATAATTTACCCCCTTTGTTCCCAAGTCCCTTTGTCCTAGATTCTTGACCAACACTGTTTTGACTGTTTGGTGACCTGTTTTCAAAAGATGTTTCACTATTCTCTGAGTTAACAGCAGTTTCCTTTTGACTCTTCTATTACCTTCATGAAACATTCAGTCTCGTTCATCCATCACTAAGCTCAAACCCAATCTTCAATTATGACGTTAGATTTCTATCAATTTCTGCTTGAATAGATTTTGTTTTCTCTTGATTACAACTTATATTCCTAATGGCTTAGTTTCATCTATCCCTGTTAAGGAGACATTGCCCTAGAGGAATAATTTGTAATACCTGGGGGGTAGTTACTACTTTGTAGGCCTTTTCTCTTTGAAATTTTCAGTACACAGAATCAGTCCAAAGTTTCATCCCTAGATGAAATGTCACTTTTTCCATTCTACTACTAGACTCCAATCCGCCCAAATCCAAACATGACTTATCAGACACATATCTTAGTATTGTTTAGGACCTTCATATGACGTACAGCACATTGACCATTTTTCAATTTATTGAACCTGAAATCATCTCATTCTTTTAAAGCTTGACATAAGTTCCTTTTGTTTTTCTTCTAGTTTCAAATCCCTTATTTTTAAGTCATATTCCATCTGTTCATACTTATCACCCCATGCATATTCATTCTTTTCATGTGTTTTAAGTATAACTTCTAATGACTCTAAGCTCATTTGATATCCTAGAATTTCAGACCTAGCCTTTTGAAAATTGTCTCTTTGAGTTTGATAGTTTTCAAGCAACTGTTTATAAGATTTACTACATTTGGAACAGTAAGGTACCTCTGACTTTGTAGCCATCAAGGCTAGAGACACTGGTGTATCATCAGCTTTGTTGCTCCAGTCAAAATCACATGTCCATCTTGTTCCAAAGTGTATCATGTTTCTCATCAAACTCCATGCTCCAATCATCTTGTTCAACTTGAGACATCTTTTAGGGTTTGGAAAGATTTCGAATGATTAATGTTCTTCTAGATCAGAGTCTCTACACAGGCTCTGATACCACTTGTAGGATCGTTGTACCTTAGTATACTAACCCTTTAACCTGTAAAGGATGTTACCTCCTTGAATAAATCCAAGTCAGTAGCAATGTAACACTTGATATAATATTGTAACTTATGCTGAAACTATTAACAATATCAAGAAGAACACCATAGTTTCTTAACGATTTTCTATTAAAACCTTTTGAATCAGCCTAAGTTGCAGATCCCTAACATACCAATACTAATGATTCGTGTATTTTTTGTTATCTCTTCTAAAGCCTTCCCAGGGGTCCTTTTATAAACATAAGGATAACCACTAGTAGGTATACAGTCCCTGAATAACACAAATACTAATTGATGCTTATCACTAATAACTGTTACAAGATAAATGCTAAAACAACCGTTTAAACTTTATAGTTCCTATAATAACGACAGTACTTTGACTTTTCACTTCTACGCAGACAGTATTTTGATCTTTCATTTAGCAGTACTTTGACTTTTTCATGGCAGAACTTTGACCTTTACTCTCGTAAGTCCTAACAATATTATCAAACAAGGTTTTTCATTCAAACGATTCCTATTTACCCCAACCTATAACATGGGGCTACACCAACTAATTATGGTGTACTAACTAACTAACTAACTAGACTTTCATTGGGAGAGTTCTGGGTATGATGGATATTAAAACCTATGAGTCTATGTCTCTTTATATAAGGAGAGAGCATAAGACGTTACAAAGAATTCTAATCAAACACATTAATGCTATTAATTATCATTAAGTCCATCATTAATGCTATTAATTATCATTAAGTCCATCATTAAGTTACATCTTGTAACTTCTCAATCATTAAGTCCTTCTTTAAGTTACATCTTGTAACTTCCTAATTTGTCGATTAAGTCCTTCTTGTTTCATTCTTTTGTTCTTTTGTCTCATCAAATCTATAATTCCCAACAATCTTCCCCTATTTGATGATGACAAAACAAACAATGTTCTTGCACGAACTTCATCATAAAGCCTAAGCTTCCCCTGAAGTTGAGATGTAATCATCTCCCTGAATGAAACAATGCTTCCCCTTGACTTAAGATCTTCTTGAACATGTCACCACAATACAAAGTTGCAAACTAATAATCTATTTGTATTCCTTCTTTCTCCCCTTTTGTAATCATCCCAATAGGGTCTTGTTGTAGGATACACAACATTGTGCACGCTTCCCGCTCAGAGTGACATGTAGAGATTTAAACAATTAAACAATAAGCTTCCCCTGAAACCCATATGTTTACCATCTCTTGAATCTCGAACTCTGTAGGCTCCATGTAGTGATCACTGATGAAGAAAACTGAGTATAACAAATTTGTTGAAGAAGTTGAATTTCCCAAACTTGTGTCTTATGTCTTGCACTATCCACGTGACGTCGAACTTATAAGTAAATCTATGAAATATAAGTAGACCGCAACCTCTTGACAAAATCCTCATCTATATGAGACACTGAGCACAACAACGTAACTCCTTAAAGTGATAGCAAGTGTGAGCATTAAGCACCATAAGAAAAATCACACACCCTTGCTAGATTCGTCAAGTCTTCGTCACACCATTGTAAGCACGAACAAGTTATCTTAAAAGCCAACCACAACTTTAAGATATGATAAGACACGCACCTGTGAAACTCAACTACGACATCAAATAAGCAATATTCGATTTTCTTCATAATCACCTCTTCAATAAATCTCCAAATACGAGCCATTATTAATCTCCCCTAAACAAGCATTTGAGATTCAAATCCATCCAAAAATATGCACTGTACGATATCGTCTTCACATCCGAGAACCAAAAATTACGCTCTGTCCGATATCGAACAAAGCTAGCAGTATAAACTAACTTCTCGGATGAAACTAGCAGTACCTTCGAACATAACAGCGGTACCACACAACGAGATACTTTGAGCATAAATTGAGCAGTACATTCGAATAGAAGCGTGTAGATGTTTTGGCGTTACTTTCGATCAGTACCATTGAGCAGTGCCTTCAATTCTTCATAGAAACCCCATTATAGTAACAATGATTTACAATTGTATTGCATACCAATCAAGGTAGATAGTAACAATTAATTAATATTGAATATCAAATAACTCAAAAACCCCATAAAACTTTAACCCACAAATCGATTTCTTGAAAATAGGGTTTTTAGGGTTCCATCAAAAACCTTGTATATCCCAGATCAAGAAGCCATGGCTTCTGATACCACATGTTGAAAATCGATTAGCCCATCTAGTGTCAGTTTTACCGATAATATTGAACACGCAAGGAAAGCTGAATAATAAGAAAGCAATATTAACAAACAAGGTATTTCAATTCAATCGAATCCCTATTTAACCCCAACCTATAACATGGGGCTACACCAACTAATTATGGTGTACTAACTAACTAACTAACTAGACTCTCATTGGGAGAGTTCTATGTATGATGGATATTCAAACCTATGAGTCTACGTCTCTTTATATAATATAGAGAGAGATAGCAAAGACGTTACAAAGAATTTCCAAATCAAACACATTATGCTATTACTAACATTAAGATTCCACATTAATTAGACGCTATGTAATTATCATTAAAGTTCCATCATTAAGTTACATCTTGAACAAAACATCCCAATCATTAAGTCCTTCTTTAAGTTACATCTTGTAACTTCCCAATCTGTCGATTAAGTCTTTCTTGTTTCATTCTTTTGTTCTTTTGTCTCATCAAATCTATAACTCCCAACACATATCATGTTCTCCGATAGTATATTACTATATGTATTTTTGCTATCATGATCTCTTTTGTGATTTTTGCTATTATATGTATTTTTACTATATGCACTTTTAATATCATAATTAATAATTTTGCTATCTTACTATGTGAGATTATTATTATGACACTTGATATCATGATCTTAACATCTTTAAGAGTTGGTCTGTATCCTTATTGGACCATTACAAAAGGAATAAAAGCATCTTTAACTGTTACACTACTAAGCTCGGGTTAAGTTACAACTACTAGTTGTGGTTACTGCTGCTCAAGATCAAAGAAAATGTTCTAAGACATTACTACTGTTAAAGTAATATTAGTACTGCCAGTACAACTGTTTATTTACGGCTAGAAAGAGTTTTCTCCTGCTGTTACCTTAGTTAGTACTGTCAGTCTATTTAGTAACTGCTAAAGAGATATGTAAAAGAGATATTTTAGAAAAAAGATATGTATGTTAGAAAACGCGTTTGTAAAGCCCATTAAGGTTTACCTTGGTGTATAAAAGGAACCCCTAGGGCATGTAGTTTATATATCTCATTTTCATATACAGTCATATATAGCTCAAGATTTGAAATAACCCAACACTATCAAGAGTGTTCGAAGTAATATATTGAGCCTTAAAGTTGGTATTCTACAATCATGTTTGTCACTATTCTAGTTCTTATCTACTTAGTATCATAGACTAATCCACACTAGTCCTTTTATATATTCAATCAAAGTTTCTACCATAGTTTTCTTGTATTTATTCAATATAGCTAAGCCTTTTAAAAGCTAAGCAAGATCTATTCAAGTGGATCAATCAAGAGGGGAAGTGGTAGCAAAGCAGTTGAGAAACCTTTGAATAAGTAAAACAATTACACATAACTAGATCTATTTTTTTGAAAACATGGATCAGTACTGCACAAAAGGGTTGCTGCTCGCAAAACTCCAGTGCTTATATCCGGTAAATTAAAGATTGGAAGATGAGGATCGAACAGTACTTCCTAATGACGGATTATGCTCTTTGGGAAGTAATAGTAAATGATGACTCACCTCTACCAAAGAGAACTATTGATGGTGTTGAGCAAACATATCCTCCTACAACTGCAAAATAGAAGTTAGCAAGAAAGAATGAGTTAAAGGCAAGAGGTACATTGTTGATGGCTCTTCCAAATGAACATCAACTAAAGTTCAACTCCTACAAAAATTCCAAGTCTCTGATGGAAGCTATTGAGAAGAGGTTTGGAAGTAATACGGAGTCAAAGAAAGTACAGAAGACACTTCTTAAATAGCAGTATGAGAATTTCAATGGAAAAAGCTCAGAAGGACTTGACCAGATCTATGATAGGCTGCGAAAGCTTTTTAGTCAGCTAGAGATTCATGAAGAAACTATTTCTCAAGAAGATGTGAATCTAGAGTTATTAAGAAGTCTGCCATCTGAGTGGAAGACTCATACCCTGATTTGGAGGAACAAACCAAATTTAGAAACTCTAAGCATGGATGACTTGTACAACAATCTGAATATTTATGAAGCTGAAATCATGGGGTCATCTAGTACAAACCAAAACACACAAAACATAGCTTTTGTGTCTTCTAATATCACTAGCAGCAGCAATGAAGCAGTTAAGACTGCTCATGGTGTTTCTGCTGCTAACGATCCAATATCATGCTGTTCTACTTTACCAATTTGATTGTCTGAGTGATGCTGAGATCTACTTCCTTATTTGCTAGTCAGGAACAGTCCACAATTAAATGATGAGGACTTACAACAGATTGATGCTGATGACTTGGAAGAGATGGATCTAAAGTGGCAGATGGCTATGTTGACCATGAGAGCCAGGAGATTTCTAAATAAGACTGGAAGGAAGATTAATGCCAATGGTTCTGAGACCATAGGGTTTAACAAATCAAAGGTGAAATGCTATAACTGTCATAAAAAGGGTCATTTTGCAAGGGAGTGCAGGGCTCCAAGGGAGAACAAGAACAAAGAACCTATAAGGAGGAATGTGACAGTGGAAACAACAGAGACAAAAGCTTTGGTGGCTCAAGATAGACTTGGGTATGACTAGAGTGACCATGCTGAAGAAGGACCTACAAACTTTGCACTGATGGCATATACATCTACAGGTTCTTCAAGTTCTTCAAGCTCAGATTCTGAGGTATCTACTTGTTTTAAAGCATGTTTAAAATCTTATGAAACTCTCAAAGAACATTATGATAATCTGACAAAAGATTTTAATAAGTCTCAATTAAATGTAGGTGCTTATAAAGCAGGTCTAGAATCTGTAGAGGCTAGACTAGATGTGTATAAAAAGAATGAGGTTGTTTTTAAAGAGGACATGAAGATTTTAAAACTTGATATTAAATTGAGAGATAATGCACTAACAGAGCTTAGAAAGAAATTTGAAAAAGCTAAAAAGGAAAGAGATGATTTAAAACTTACCTTAGAAAAGTTTGAAAATTCATCTAAGAATCTAAGCAAACTATTAGATAGTCAAGTATGTGATAAGTTCAAGATTGGTGTGGGGTTTGATAGTCAAGTGGTTGATAGTCAAGTGTTTGATAGTTAGGAGAATGATAGGTACAAAACAAGTGAAGGGTATCATGTTGTTCCCCCTCCCTATACTAGGAACTTCATGCCCCCTAGACCTAATTTGGTACTTGCTGATGAGGAAGAATATGTTTTTAGTGAGTTAATAACTAATGTGCCTGCAGTTGCAACAAGTAAAGCTAAGACTAGTGAGTTAAAACATAAGTTTGTTAGTAAACCACTTATTAAAGATTGGATATCTGTCAGTAAGGATGAGAATGAAACTCAGTTTAAGTCTAAATAGAGAAAATCTAGTTTTGCTAAAGTAGAATTTATTAAATCTAATGAGCATGTGAAATCACCGAGGGAGTCTGTTAAGACGGTATAGAACAATAAGCAAACTAAATACCCTAGGAAAAATAGTCAAAGTCCTAGATGTAACCAGAGAAACTAGAATAATTTGATGACTCATAAATTAGGAAGTAATTTTGTTTAAAAATAAAGCTTGCTATGTATGTGGCAGTTTTAACCATTTGATCAAAGATTGTGATTTCTATGAAAAGAAAATGGCAGAAAAACCTGTATGGAACAATGCTAGAAGGGCGAATCACTAAAATTCTCAAAGAATGACTCACCCTCATTCAAAAAGATTTTTTT
>BQNB010062680.1:0-16750 GCA_026074375.1 Tanacetum coccineum
TAAAAAGGTCAACACAAAGGTTGAGTAAAATTCATAGGTGTATGATAAATAGTGTGAATACAAGTCATCATGGATAGTGAGTTACGTTGTTATACACCCAAAAATAGTGATAATTGCAATGAATACAATTATTATAGAAAACAGTATCAATAGTGTATTATTGTGTCTAAGCTCATGGCCAACAAACTGACTTGTGTATATATCAATAATGATATATATAATGATAATAGCCCCCGGTATAGGTAATTGCCATATATATATGTATTATTGTATCTAAGCTCATGGCACACAAACGGGATTCGTCAATCCCGATAGATCTATCCATAATATTCGCGTTCACTCGCAAGTGATTAATGGTCCATGATTGTGGGGAATTTTTGGCATAAAAGGACTTAGATAACATACATTTGGAAAACACTTATATTCATAGTTTATAGCATGTATCCCCCTCACGGGTTTATGAAAACATTCAAGAGATTTAAAAGTGAGGCTATGAATTCACCTTGACAGTACAGGGAAATCTGATTGATAGCAAAAGTATGGGAAAGTTTTCGTATGGTAGTACGATGTTATCTATCCGGCAAGAAAGTTTAATATATCAGTTTAAAAGTAAAATGGCTTCAACACGCAACACACAACCTGAGGTAATAAGTCAAGTCTTAGTTTGATTATACTCTAGAACTTTGAGAATGTTTTGATTGATTAATTATGGAAGTATTGCATCAATGTTCGGGCAATCATAATCCAGAGGCCACGCAATATTGTTTGAGGTGTCAAGGCACTTTAAATCGTAAACCCAGCAAACTCGTCAAAACAAATAACCAAATGGAACCCCTCCCATGAATTTCCCTAGTAACGTGATACGATAAGATTTTAATGTTTCTTCAAAGGCTAGTCGATGATAAATTATGTTTATTATAAAACATATTTTAATATATAATACCTCGATCGTTAATTAGTAATGATAAATGCGTTGAGGTTTAATAAAATCGGGTTTTATATTGTTTATCTATATTTTTATAATTTATATAAAAATATATTATTTTATATTTTCAAGAATATCAAATTGGCAATATATAATGGGGACACTATATACTCTTGGTTTATAAATTTTACAAGTTTTCATAGCCCTTTTCTTTGTTTTATAAAAAAAGTATATATGTATTAAACCTTTAACTAGAAATTTGGCAAAATAGGTCCTTTTAGTTTATATTTTAATAAAAATGGACATTTTCAACCTCTGTAGTTTTAATTTCCAAAAGTTAAAATATATACCCCTTGCATGTAAATATTTTACAAAATAGTCCAAAATCCATAATAAGGTGTTTTTCAATATAGAAAGTTATTTGCAGGTTATAGATTATTAGAATAAGATAAAATAAGTTAGGACAAATAGCTTTTACAAGCTTATAGCTTATGAAAAGGTTTTCCGAGCTTAAAATCATAAAACGGGTTCGTTTGGTTTCAAAAATTAATCCAACGGGTTTAAGCTTTTTAAAGCTTGATAAAATGTTTATAGAAATGACTAATAAGCTTATAGAAATAGCTTATGGTAACAGCTTATGGGATTAGCTTATGGATTTTAAGAAAACAAGTTATTAGGGTTTCATTAGGGCACGTTTGGTTTAGAATTTAAAAGTGAGTGGGTTTTAAGCTCTAATCTTTTAACAAGTGTATAAACATAATCATGAGAACCTTATAAGAGTTTAAAAATAGATAAATAGCTCATAGAACCTGAATTCGAGCTTGTGGGTTTTGAAAACGGGTCGAATGGGGCTTTTTAGCTTTGTACGCCTAGGATTTTACTCGTGTGGCTTCAAGACTTCGTTCTTCTTGGTTTCTTGGCTTCTCCTCTGGTCTTGTGGCTCTTCCTTACTTCCTTGATCAGCCTTAGGACTCCATTGAGTGTTATGAATTAAGTGTTGATAGGTGTGAGTTCGAAATGAAGGGGGTAGCCCCTATTATTAGTCGACATGGACCCCTTGGTGAGCAAGGAAAACTTAGAGGCCAAGCTTAGGACAGTGTGGGAGTGACTAAGGATCAACTAGGAGATGGAGTTTTACACAGCTAGAACTAGCTAGGGATTGAAAGGTGGATGGTTGTGGGTAGTGGTTGATGTGGCCTGCTGAGGTTTTGTAACATGGAGGAAAGGGAGGATGTGGCTTGCTTGGTGGCCAAGACTTAGACTAGAGGAGCTTGTAAGCTGCTTGTAGATGAAGTAGGTGAGTCATGGTGGTGCTTGTAAGCTAGTTTGAGTTTAAAAATGGGTAAAAGTGAGGAAAAATGGTTTTGCGGGTTGGATTCGGTAATGGGTTAGGGTTTTTGAGCTTTAAATTCATGTACATTAGATTAGAAAGGAGGGAAATAAGGTTTAAATTTTGGGCATTTCTTTCTTGTGCCTTGTACTTAAGAGTTTGTACAAAATTCCTTAGAAAAATAGAGGTAAAACGGCTATTTTGAATGTCGTGCTTTATTGACTTGTACATTGTGCAATAAGGGACTTGTATATTATTTTGGAGGGATTTCATATTTGAATTTGATGCTTAGTTTACTTGTACACTTGCTTTAATTGATTGTACATTTACTTTGAATGTTTACATTACCTAAAATTAGGGTTTTGACCTAAACGTTAACGGTTTAGGCTCATCTGGTATTAACGTCGAGAAAACTATGTTAAATAGATAACGTACATGTTATAAATGATATTAGTGTGTTGACTTGACATATTATGATGTTTACATGATGTAAACATAGATAGAATAGGCATAGGTCGTTGTTAGTCAGCTCGTTTACTTTTAGAAATGCATGTTACATTGCATAATGTGATAAAGCAAAAAATTTCCCTGTATAAAAAGGTTCGGCTATATCATATAGATGGATATTACAATAGCATATAAATTTATTAGATGGATTATTTACATTGATGAAAATTGCGGGGTTGTTATCTTGGATTAGAATATTTGGGAAAAAGGTTTAAAATAAAACTGGAACATTGATTTTTGATGTTGTGTACTTCTGTAAGGAGCTTAAGTTTACCGGTTCAGTGTGTAACAAATATAGTGACCAAAAAGAACAATGTTCCTTTTTACTGACACGGATGTCTTGTCTCTATCTTCTAACTTTAAGCTACTGATGAAAGTCAAGTCTTGCTGAGAGTTCCAAGAAAGGATAACATATACAGTGTTGACCTAAAGAGTGTTGTTCCCACTGGAAGTTTAACTTGCCTCTTTGCTAAGGCCACAACTGATGAATCTAATTTTATGGATAAGAGGCTTGGGCACATTAATTATAAAACAATGAACAAACTTGTGAGGGGAAACCCTTGTGGGAGGTTGACCCTCAAAATTTTTTGAAAAATAATCATGGTTTGTGTTGCTTATCAGAAGGAAAGCAACACAATGCCTCTATAAGAAACTTGTGAAAATCAAATCAACAAACCTTACATAAGCTTCATATGGATCTCTTTGGTCTACAAATTGTTAAGAGTTTAAATCAGAAAACCTTACATATGCTCATATGGATCTTTTGGTCTACAATGTTAAGAGTTTTAATGAAAAAAATCTTATGCCTAGTTATTATGATGACTTTAGTAGAGTTTTCTTAGGTATTCTTTTTGGCACTAAGGATGAAATAGTGGATCTTAAAGACCTTTATAGGAATAGAAAATCAACTATGACTATAAAGTAAAAGTTATAGGTGTGACTATGGAATACAAATGTTAGAGTTTAATAAAAAAATCTTATTGCCTTAGTTATTACTGATGATCTTTAGTAGATTTTCTTGGTATTCTTTTGTCCACTATGGATGAAACTAGTAGGATTTAAAAGACCTTTATAACTAGAATAAAACATCAACTAGACTGTAAAGTAAAAGTTATCAGGTGTGACAATGGAAGTGAGTTCAAAAATAGTGTAAATGAAAACAGTTCTGTGATATGAAAAGGTGATTAAGAGGGGAATTCGGTTTGTTGCTAGGACTCCTTAGTAGAATGATGTTGCTAAAAGGAAGAACAGAACACTGATAGAGGCTGCAAGAACTATGTTAGTTGACTCTAAGTTACCAACCACCTTTTGGGCAGAAACAGTTAATATTGCTTGCTATGTGCTAAATAGGGCCTTAGTCATTAAACCCCATAACAAGACACCTTATGAACTTATTCTTGGAAGACCTCCACTAATAGACCTCATGAAACCCTTTGGGTGTCCTGTTACCATCTTAAATACCAGGGATTATCTAGGCAAGTTTCGTGGAAAATGCTGATGAGGGTAATTTATTTTGTACAGATACTCTGTGGTTAGTAAGGCTATGAGAGTATTTAATAAAAGGACCATGATAGTTGAAGAGACCTTAAACATTAGATTTCTTGAAAATGCACCTAATGTGAAAGGAAATGGACTAGATTGACTTTTTGATATTGATTCTTTGACAATATCTATGAACTATGTGCCAGTTGTTGCAGGATTTCAAACTAATGGTATTGCAGGAACCAAAGATAATATTATTATAGGTCAAGCTAAAAAGAAGAAAGAACCTGAACAAGAGTACATCCTGATACCTATTTGTACAACTGATCCATTAATCTCTCAAGGTCCTAAGGATAGTGCACTAGATGCTGGAAAGAAGGCTACTGAAGTAGATTAAAATCAAGTTTCAGATAATGGTAGGCAGGATAATCAAGTCACAAGATGTGAGTTTAAAGGGCTACTTCAACAAGAAAGGCAGAGATCTGAACACATTATAAATACTAATTGTTTTATTATGTTAGTTTACCTATTTTTACTGCTGGGACCCATCATTGTTAATGCTGCTTAACCATCACAATTAATGCTGCTGGGAACTCTGATAGTACTAATGATTTAAGGACATCCTTTTGAACAAGTTCTCTTTTCAAAAAATGCATTTTTTCTCGTCCAAATGTTCCTATTGTGACTCCAATTAGTTGTTTCCTGGAAATCTGTGGTATGCCTCATAGATGATGAAATTGTAGAAGAAGAGGTTGACATGAACCAATGTTGTTTCATTCCTATACCCTATTCCTGATGCTTCCATACTCACCAATTTTCTTAAAGTTCATCCTAAATATCAAGTGACTTGGCAGTTATGAAAACACATGTACAACATGATAAATGACCAAGATAAAATAAAGAACAATGGTTTGATTTCTCAGTCAAAAAAGCTTAAGAAGACAAATCACAAAGAATGTCAAAATTGTCTGTTTACGTGTTACTTTTATCAATTGGATTCCTAGAAACTTTTCAAGCCTTAGGATCCAAGTTGGGTAGATGCAATGCAGGATTAGGATTGAGCTTCTAACAGTATAAAAACTTTTAATTGTTTGACCTAGGTTGTTTACTAAAGATAAGTGGGCAATTGGTACTAAATGGGTTTTTAGAAACAAAAAGGATGAAAGAGGCATAGTGATAAAGAACAAAGCAAGATTAGTTTCTTAGAGGCATACTCAAGAGGAAGGTATAGACTATGATGAAGTATTTGCACCAGTAGCAAGGATTGAAGCTATAAGGCTATTTCTAGCTTATGCTTCCTTAAAAGATTTTGTAGTCTACCAAATGGATGTCAAGAGTGCTTTTCTATATGGAAAGATAGAAGAGGAGGTATATGTCTGTCAACCTCCTGGCTTTGAATATCTAGACTTTCCTGACAAAGTCTACAAGGTAGAAAAGGCTCTCTATGGACTACATCAGGCCCCTAAGGCTGGTATGAGGAATTATCAAACTTATTTATTTGATTAGCAAGGTTTTCACATCAGGTCAAATGAAAAAACATTATTTATTTCAAAAACATAAAGATTATATCCTGCTAGTAACAAGTTTATGTTTGATGATTCATCTTTGGGTAACCAAGAAAGAATTGAGATACTGAGTTTGAGACTCTAATGTTGATAAGTTCCAAATGGGAGTTCTATGGGAGAAACTTTCTTTCTTTTTTACAGACTTCATGTTTAACAGAAAGAGTGATGGAATCTTATCGCAAGACAAATATGTGGCTGATATTCTAATTTTTTTTGACTTTTCCACTGTAAAGACATCAAGCATTCCAATGGAGCCTAACAAAGCATTGGTCAAGGATGCAGAGGCTGAAGATGTAGATGTGCATTTATACAAATCAATGATTGGAATCTTTGATGTATTAAACAGCTTCTAGGACCGGCATCATAATTTGTGTTTGTGCTGTGCAGTTTCAGTAAACTCAAAGATTCCACATCTTTATGCTGTGAATGAGATCTTTAGATACTTAAAAGGTTAACCTAAATTGGGCCTTTGGTATCCTAGAGATTCACCATTTTACTTGGAAGACTATTCTGATAGTGATTATGCTAGAACTAGCCTTGACAGAAAATCCACAACAGGAGGTTGTCAACTTCTTGGCAAAAGGTTTGATTCTGGCCAATGTAAAAAGCAAACTATAGTTGCAAACTCCACTACAGAAGTAGAGTATGTTGCTGCTTCTAGTTGCTGTGGACAGGTGTTATGGATTCAAAATCAAATGCTTAATTATGGGTTCAACCTCATGTACACCAAGATTTACATTGATAATGAAAGTACAATATGTATTGTGAAAAATCCAGTGTTTCACTCTAAAACCAAGCACATAGAGATTAGGCACCATTTCATCAGAGATTCTTATGAGAAGAAGTTGATTCAAGTAATCAAGATCCACACAGACCATAATATTGCAGATCTTCTCACAAAGGCTTTTGATGTTAGCAGGTTTAATTTTTTGAATGCTAGCATAGGCTTACTTAATCTCTAAAGTGGACAAGTACATCCAGAATGATGATCAGCAAAGGATGGAGATTGCCTTTATGGAATAAATTTTGCAGTTTAAAATGGTAACTATCACTTTATATGTAGCATGATTTATAACTGCTAGGTATAAGGTTTAGTTGCTGCCAGTCTAACTTAATACTGCTATTTTGTGTGTAACACTATTTCACTTTTTCAGGTTTGAATCTTTCATTTTTTCCATTATCACCTAAACACCTATAGGACAATGGTATGTTGCTTAAATTCACATCCTTTTTTTACACAATAAAATAAGGCCTAAATGTCTAAAAATGGATTTAAAAATACTATGAATTTGATTTTTTTTTTTCTTTTATGTACTGTGAGGTACCGGTTATCGACAAAAGGACAAAAAAAAAGCCAAATAGGACCAAAACTGGCACATAATTGGAATGAGCGCAAAAATCGATATCCGAAGGCATATTCTTTTTTTTTGGGCCAACCTATGTTGTTACCTATTTTATGGGTGGGTCACCCATTATATTTAAATACTACTAAAAGCCCAAATTCTAACATCTATTTTACAAACCAGATATAGCCAAAAACTAAAATCCAAGCCCAGTTGACAAGTCTGGCCCAAGTAATTAGTCAAAGCCTAGAACAAACACCCTCTAACCTCATCTTCACCCCTAAACCATTAACACCGTTAGCCCATTACCCTTTAACCTTTTTCACTGTTAGTCCCTAAGGACTAACACAGTTAGTCCCTAACCACCCTAACCCCGTTACCTTTTACCCCTAACGCCCGTTAACCCTTGACCCAGTCAAAATCAATTACCCGCCTTGTTACTATTCACCATCTCTGTCCCATGTTACCCTAGCAATACTAGGGTGATACTCAGCCATCTATCCTTTTCCCATCTCTCTCCTACTCACATAAATAAACAAAGGGTAACCTAATCTCATACTGTAGGTTCCTATTTTTCACACATATAATATCTAGAGAGAGAAAGTTAGAGAGAGAGAGAGATGGTTGGAGGAAAACTAGAGTGAAAAAGCACCTAAATTTTGTGGGTAAAAATTTTATTCCTTCCAACACCCTCTCCATGTATGAAGAGGGGGATTTTTATACAAAAGGAGTATTTAATCGGGCTTTTCCATGTTTTTTGACTTTGCCATGGGCTTTCTATGCTTTGGCACCGGTTAGCTTACTAAATAATATCATAAAATTGTCATTACTATACAAAGGGCGCATGAGATCGAATAATGATCGTTAACTTCACATAAAAATAAAATCTAACAAATCTCCCCCTAAGGGCACGGTCATTGAGATCTCATAAAAGATCAACACTTTTCTATATTTTAACAATTCCACCTAACGGGTGATCATTAAAGATCCTCTCCTTGTGACCTTGTCATTAATCGTTGAGTTACTTGTTTGATCTGATGTACTTTTTTGTGTAATAGTTAATCTTTTGTCTTGCATCTTTATGTAGTGATCTTTGACTTGTGGCTTGAGCTTGTTTCTTTAAGATTGTCATTATATGTGATCTTATGCTTTCTTGAGATCATCAGCCAAATTTAATCTCTATATTTCTTTGTTGATCTTTCGCCTTCTTGTGTGCTTGTGGAATTTTGGGCCAACATGCTCTTTACTTTGTAGTAAGCCTTGAAGCATGACTTTATATCGTTTTTCTTCATTCAATTCATAACCCTTCATCACTTTGACATACCAAAGAAGAAGAAGTTGATATCAGAGTTTGCGGAATGTTAGGAATTACGTTTTCCTAACTTAGTACCGTTAGTATTAATAGTTAGTACCGATAGTTATAGTTAGTACTGACAGTACAAAATGTTAAGTACTGATCAATTAGTTAGTACCGATAGTAGAAATTAGTTGAGTACCGTTTAAGTGATATGTATGAGATATTTTAGAAAAAGATATGTATTATCTTTTACGCGTTTTGTAAGCCTGTTAGGGTTTATCCTTGGTCTATAAAAGGATCCCTCTTGGCATAGTTAGAGACATGAGCTCAATATATCTCATACAATCATATCTCATAGTTAGTAATAATCTATAATCACTCAAAGCAGATTAATAGAAATTATTATTTAGTTTTTCATTGTTCTTCTTAGTACTTGTGTTAAGATTCCGCATTAGCACAAAGTATTCATAGTCAGTGTTTCTATATAGTTAAACTGTATTTATACATCTTGGCTATCATCCTTAATAGGCTATAGAGATCTATTCAGTTTGGGGACTCAAAGTTGGTATCAGAGCCTGTGAGAAAATCTGAGTAAGAAGATTTAAACAATCCAGTTATACATCTCCACCTAAAAAACTAAACATGTCTGGATCACAAGATGAAATCCACCTAGTTTTTATACCAACCAAAGATTATGAAACACCTAGTTTTGATAACCAGGCAAGTAAAAAACTCTAGGGAAACTGTTAAGAATCAATTTCACACATAGTCAAAAAACCTTAAAGTTGACAAGAAAGAGTTGGGGTATGGGTTTACTGCAAGAGCATGTTTTGTATGTGGAAGTCTTAATCATCTAATTAGAGATTGTGATTTCCATGAGAAGAGGATGGCTAAAAAGGCTGAGTTAAACAATGGGTTGAATAGGAACTCTGGTCAAAGGGAGATAAGGCAATTGGAACCAATGTGCAAAGAGTAAATAAACAAAACCAATTTGTTCTTATATGCTGTAATAACAAGAACTGGCAAAATTATAGTTAACATGCTAGAGTCTTAGCGATACTAAAAAATGTTAGTCTGCTAGGCATAGGATTATTAGCAGGCAGTACTAACTAGTACTGCTATGAAAGTTAATACAGTTAAGCCCATTGTGAATAGAGTTAGACTAGCAAATGTTTTTCACAAAACTCATTCACCATCTTCAAGGCCTTTCAAAAAGACAACAGTACTTAGAACAAAATTTCAAACAAAAAGTTAATACTGCTAAGGTAATGCCAGTTAGTGCTGTTGGGGGAAAAAATGAAACTGCTATTAAGGCCCCTGAGCAGGTTGTAATTGGAGACCACAAAAATATACAACTGGCAAAATGTCTCAAATACAATGGTGTATCAAGTCTTCGAAATGTTACACTTTCAAAAGATCACTAGGCAGACTCAAGACCAAAACAGGCTTGGGTCCCTAATGAGAATCTATTCTCTTTTTTTTGATTGTGAAGGATTATCACATAGAGCTTTTAAAGTAAAAGGAATTGTTGATAGTGGATGTTCAGGCACATGACTGGAAATAAGGCCTTCCTTGCTGAATTTCAAGACTTTAATGGTTTGGCCCTGTGCTTTTGGAAGGTCAGTAAGGTAGATACATCATTGGTAAAGGTAAAATAAAAACTGAAAGTTCCGAATTTTGAGGTCTGTGTGAGCTCTTGACTGAAAGATCACTTCTGCATATTTCAATCTCTACCGTTTTGTGTCTAACAAAATGTGTGGACAAAATGAACAAGGTTCTGTTTACTGACTCTGAAGTTTGTTTGTCTCCTGAATTAAAGTTACCTGATGAAAATCCCAGTATTTACTTAAAATCCCCAGCAACCAAAAACATATGTACAGTGTCAATTTAGAGAACATTGTTCCTTTAGGAGGATTAGGCTTGTTTAATTGCAAATGCACAATGATGAATCTAACAAATGGCATAGGAGGTTGGGTCATGTTAACTTCAAAAACTTAAACAAACTTGTAAAGGAAAACCTTGTAAGAGGTTTACCTTCAAAGATTTTTCAAAATGACCACACTTGTGTTGCTTGTCAGAAAGGAAAGCAACACAAGGCCTCCTGTTGTTAAGGCCAAATAGTGAGCTCTTATAGCCAGCCCCAAACTCCTTACAACTTCTTCATATGGATTTGTTTTGGAACCTACATCTGTAGGGAGGCTTAATCCATAAAGATTTATTGCTGGATTTCACTGATGATTTTAGCAGGTTTATTGGGTGTTTTTATTTAAGGAAAACTAAAGGATGAAACTAGTGGAATTCCTTAAGGACTTTATAAGACAATTGAGAACCAATTGAATCAAAAAGTTAAAACTATTAGATGTGATTATGGATTTTACAGAATTTCAAAGAACAAGGAAGTTATTATAATTTTGTTGGATCAAAAGGGATCAAGAGGGAATATTAGTACATGCAGAACCCACAACTAAATGGAGTGCTTGAAAGAAAGAACAGGTCCCTTATAGCAGGCTTGTAGGACCATGCTTACAGTTCATATTTTACTAAACACTTTTTGGGCTGAAGCAGTTAGTACTGCTTGTTTTGTTCTAAATAGGGTATTAGTGACCAAGCTCATAATAAGGACACTTATGATCCTATAACTGGTAAAATACCATTTATAATTTAAATAGGACCTTTTGGGTGCCATGTGACATCTGAATACCATTGACACCATTGGCAGTTTTGCTGGAAAATAGATGATTGGGTTTTTAGTAGGGTATTCTCTACAATGAAGGTTTTCGAGTATACAATTGAGAAACAAGAGAGTTGAGAAAACGTGCAACATCACCTTTTTAGAGCATAAACCAAATGTTGCAGGGAAAGGACCAACTTAGCTTTTTGATCTTGATTATTTAACTAATTCTATGAATTATCAACCTGTAAGATCAGAGAATCAAGCTAACAAACATGCAGGTCCACAAGAAGCTAATCACAATGCAGGTAAGAAGACTTATTGATGAAAGGGGGATTATGAAAATGACGGATGAATCTGCTCAAGACATCTTTGTCTACTGCCAATATGGTCTTCTTATTCTTCAACAAACATCCTGATTTAAAGACAGATGAAAAGGAAGAGAAGGTCCAAGAGAGGATGACAAGTCTTTTTGGATGAACTTGAAAGACTTAAGAGGCAAGAAAAGGATGCTAATGAGGCAGCTGAAGCTCTTAGGAAGGAGTTTGTACAAGAAACTGAGAATTTGATTATACAAGCAGGAGTTGCTAAGGCTAGCAGTACTAACATTTTTAGTACTGTTAGCACACCAGCTAAAGCTAGCAGTACTAACCTAGTTAATACTGTTAGCACACCAGTTAGTACTGCCAGTCCTTATGATGGACTATCTCTCTCTGATCCAACCAATCCTGAACAAGATGATTCAGAAATACCTCCCTGAGGACATTTATCAAAATTCTACTGATGGTATTTTTACTAATTATCTTTGATAATGAGGGCTTTAGAGGCTGTGATTTCACAAATTTGGAAACTGTTGTGAATGTTAGTCCTATTCCCACATCAAGGATTATCTCTTCTCATCCTTCAGCTCTTATTCTTGGAGATCCAACCTTAGCAGTTCAAACGAGAAGCAAAGTGAATAAAAGTTCTGGAGCCTACGCTTTTGTTAGCTATGTTCAAAAGCAAAGGAGAAGTAATCATAAGGACTTCCAGCATTGCTTATTTGCTTTTTCCTTGGTCCTCAAAATGAACCAAGAGAATATTCAGAAAGCACTTTGAAGATGAAAGTTGGGTTGATGCTATGCCAAGGAAATTGATGCAGTTCTAGATACAGAAAGTTTTGGATTCTTGTAGATTTACCTTTTATGGGAAGAAGGGCTCTCTATTGGCACAAAAGTGGGTTTTATCGAAATAAGAAGGATGAGAGGAGGCGTTGTTGTCAGGAAATCAAGCAAGGTTAGTTGCGCAGGGCATAGAAAGAGGAAGGTTAATAGCCTTGATGTGGGTTTTTGCTCTTGTGGCCTGAATTGAAGCCATTAGGATCTTTTTAGCCTATTGCCTTTACATGGGATTCATATCTATCAATATGGATGTAAAAAGTGCTTCCTTTATGGCAAATTAGATGAGGAGGTATATGTGTCTCAAACCACAGGTTTTCTAGATCCTAAATATCCTAAAGAAGGTCTCAAAGTGGTAATAAGCTCTCTATGGGTTACAAGCAAGTCCCAGAGCATGGTATGCTACTTTATCTACTTTCTTGTTGGAAAGATTGGTACAAAAGAGGACCATTGACGAAAAATTCTCTTCATAAAGAAGCCAAAACATTATATAAATCATAACTAGTTCAAAGTTTATGTGGATGATATCATCTTTGGTTATACAAGAATCTTGGTGTTGTGATGGAATTTGATGCATTAAGAAGAGTTAGATTCAGGTGAGTTCTATGGAGAGCTCTTATTTTCTTTCTTGGATTACATAGGTCAAAACAAGAATGCAAATGGTATTTTTATAAGTCAAGATAAATATGTGGGCAGAAATAGAAGAAGTTTGACTTTGTCAATGCTAAGACTGCTAGTACACTATTTAGAATCTCAGATGCCCTTTAGTCAAGGATGGAGGAAGCCAGGATGTGGATGTTATCTTTATAGGTCCATTGATTGGTTCTTTAAGTATTGACTGCTTTAGGCCTGATATTATGTTTGCAGTCTGTGCTTTTTGTTCTAGGATTTAGGGTCACTTCAAAAGTCTTCCCATCTAAGTGCTGTCAAGAGAATTTTTAGATATCTAAAGGGCAAACCCAAACTGGGCCTTTGGTATCCTAGAGTATCTACATTTGACCTGGAATCCTACTCAGATAGTGACTATACTGGAGCAAATCTTGACAGGAAATCCACAACAGGAGGTTGTCAGTTTCTTGGGCAGGGACTCATCTTTGGCGATGCAAAAAAAGAGACCATTGTGGCTACTTCTACTACAGAGGCAGAATATGTTGCTGCTGCAAACTGTTGTGGGCAAGTTTTGTGGATTCAAAATCAAATGTTAGACTATGGGTTCAATTTCATGAACACAAAGATCTACATTGATAATGGGAAAAGCACCTTTGAATTATAAGAATCCAGTATATCATTCCAAAACAAAGCTTATTGCTATTAAGCACCACTTCATAAGGGCTATGCTTATGGAAAAGGAAACTTATCCAGGAGCTTAAATCACACTGATGACAATGTAGTGATCTACTCACAAGGCAAATTTGTTGTTAGCAGGTTCCAGTTTCTTGGTTGTTTTATTGGGATGTTAAATCATAAGCGCAATTGGTTAAAGGGAGGTAATATGATGTGTTGTATAGTTTGTATGCAGTGTTAGTCTGAAGAAAACATGGTTAACCATAACTGATGCATTCGAGGTTCGTGGGATTTCTGAGAGTCAATGAGAAAAGGTTTTTATGGTACTAAGCATGACTGTACCTACATTGTTCATTTTTGGTTGGCAACAGTTCAGTACGACAGTGCAAGTTAGTACCGTTGGTCAAGTTTGTACTGCAATAAAGAGTTGAGGAAAAAATTACCGCCAAGGGTACAAAGTGTTAAATTGAAAAATTTCTTGAAATTAGGTTCTTAAAACCTATCTATAACCTCATTCTAAATTGCACACCTTACTCCTTACGTATAAACCTCTCAAATACTTTCATTTATACAAGCCCTAATATCTCTCTCAACGATGATCACTCTTTCGAATACAATGGTTGTTCTTGAATCGTGCCCTAAGCACAATATGGTCGCATATCTAGAGAAGACTGATGGGAATGCCGAGTTTCATGATATCATTGATTTTCCTTATGCGCAGTTCCCCCATATTAATCATGCCTCTCACTGTAAGTCAGTAGTTTCTACTATATTTGTTGAACAGTTTTGGAAGTCTGCTAAGTTCAAAAATCTAATCAACAATGTTAGGCACATTACTACCAAAGTAAGTAGCTGGGCAAGCCTGTGTCTTCTTGAAGCATCAATAAGAAGTGATCTTCTTTTTGATGGATGCTATGGGATAGACTCACTACTAATCAGGCTATAATTGTTGGCTATACAGGCTTCTTCGGGGGTATGAGGGGATTTTTTTAACAGGTGTTAAACATTTAACAAAGCTTTGTTTTCACCCCAATGGAGATTTCTTTTTTCATTACAATGAATCATGCATTAGATTTAAAAAGCACCTATTGGGATTAAATTCTCATAATATTGCCATGCAGTCATTTGCTTACGTTCTAATCAGAAGTTAATTTTACTAAATTAATTTTGATGGTATGATTAGACATTTAGATGCAAAAAAAGTAGTTTGTCATGTACCCACATTTTTTTTCAATCTTTTTTAGATTAAAACAAACTAGCCAATGTAATTGTACCTTTAGATCATTTTCCTGTAAATGCTTTGACAAGTAAAGTTTTTTCTTTCATGATTAAAAAGGGTAAACATTTTTCAAGGAATGTCACACCGTTGTTTGCTTCTATGTTGGTATAACCAACTGAGGATGAGGGTGCCAATTCAAAAAGACCATCTGATGCACTACCTACACCCTCTCCTCCTCACTCTAGTGAAGTACCTGTTAAGCCACAGTCTAATCCATCCCCTACTCACACTAGTGAAGTACCTTTTGAGCCACAGACTGACCAATCCCCTAGACCTTTACCTTCTACTACCATTCCCGATTCTATTCCAGAAAGTTTTGGTAGGAATCTTGGGGGTCTTTCATCCAGTGATAAATCTCTTTCAAGGAATGAGGGTGAAATGACACTCCAAAGTGTCTATGATCTTTATATCTCTTTATGTATACAGGTTTCAGATCAAGCCAAGGAAATACAACACTTGAAGGCACAGATCAAAAAGCTCAAGAAGCAAGCTAAACCTGTAGTCAAACACCACAGAGCATGGATGAAGAGTGTCTCCTTAAAGCAAAGATTGGCAAGAAAAAGATCCTCAAAGAAACAATGGGTGCACAGAGAGTCTGTATCTAAACAGGACAGGAAGTTTGCCAAAGATAAACCTTCAGTCCATAAAGATCCACTATTTTATGAGATTATGGAGACTGAGGATGCTCAAGATGTGGGGAGGAGAAGAGATGTAGTGGATGAAGAGAAGGAGAATGATGAAGATGTACTTAGTACTGCTCAACAAAGAGTTAGTACTGACAAGGAGAAAGTTAGTACTGACAGACCAATAGTTAGTACTGCTGGATCCAAAGTTAGTACCGACAGGCAGAAAGATAGTACCGATGATCAAAATGAAGGTACTGATGAGCAAGCTAAGGGTACTGATGATCATACTGAAGGAGGAAGGGCTGCTCAAACTACTCAACCACCTACTTCTACAATATTTGGAGATGATGAAACAATAGCTCAGGTTCTTCTCAACATGAGCCAAGCCAAAGCAGTTTCAAAGAGATGAATGAAAAAGGAATTGATTCTTCTAAGAATGAAAGTGTCAAGGAGGAGGGTAAAGAAGAAGAAGGTACTAAGAAAAGAAAGGGTGGTCATATCAAAATGATTGCAAGGAAAAAGAAAAGATCTCAATCGGATGTTGACAGTGATGATGAACATAAAAAATACCTAAAGATTGTTACATTTGAGAGTATCTTAGATAGTGAGATAATGGAGAAGAAATCAGTTATTGCTAGATTTGAAATGATTCTTAACAGTTTCCATTGGAGTTTTTACTTGCTGGTTAGCAAAACTAGGTGTTTCCTGTTCGTTTGTTGGTAGAGACTCATGCTCATCTTCACTATCTGATTCATACTTCTCAATGATAGGAGCATCAGACCAAACCTTAGGTTGACATTCTACATTAGATTCATTAACAACTAGTTCAGACACTAATTCAGATGTTTCTGTATTAATGTTAGATTCACAGATATCAAATTCACTTGTTTGGGTTTCAGATTCACTAGGTTGAGTCTGTTTTGGACCATATGTAAATTGTGAGTAATCTACTTCTATATCAGGTCCAGATGGCATGTAATTCCCGGTCATGGGTGGGGGTACAACATGCATTCCTCCTGCTGTAACAAACCTATCATACAAAGGTTGTTAGCCAGGCAGAATGTAGAGATCTAAGGAATTTCTGATTTGCATCCTCAGTGGATACACCTGCTCCATGAATCTCTAATTGACTCAGAAGACTGTGGAACCTGTCATAGACTTTATGAAGCCCTTCTGAGTTTGATACAGAGAATCCTTCAAACTGTTGTGTTAGCCTCAAAATATTGAGTCGAACATGAAGTTCGTTCATTATGTATGTTAGTCTCGGTCAATTAATTAGTTAAC